>OX579668.1:1814190-2015732 GCA_951230895.1 Carpatolechia fugitivella | reverse complement strand
CGTTTGGACTGCCGCGACACAGGATCACCTAGTGCGGAGTCCGCAAGTAATTGTTAAGCTTGTGTTTACATTATTTTGGTAAATAAACTATTTTGATTTGATTTGATTTGATATAAGAGCATGATCTTTTGTATGTATTAAAGTTAAGTAATCCTTACTTAATATTATAAACGCGAAAGTTTGTATGTATGGATGTATGGATGGATGTTTGTTACTCTTTCACGCAAAAACTACTGAACGGATTGAGATGAAATTTAGAATAAAGACAGTTTTTAAACTGGAATAACACATAGGATACTTTTTACGGGAAAAAGTCTTATTCCTACGGGAAAATCTTACACAACGCGAGCGTAGCCGCTAGTGTGAAATAATTTTACTGCTGTGGTGGAAATGCAAGTGAGACTTGGCTATGCGGGATGACGGCTGGTGAACTAAAACAGTCACAGAGTCATAATGAAATGCTCGAGAATTTCATGAAGTGGTCGCATTTCATGATGTGGGCCTCCGTGGCCGAGTGGTCGAGATTTCGACGCCCATTACGGAGGTTCCGGGTTCGATTCCTGGTGGGACACTGTCAAGCAAAAATCTCTTTGTGAGACTTTCCCCAGTTTGGTTAGGACATTGCAGGCTGAATGACCTGATTGTCCGAAAAAAAAGATGATTCCTGCTTTCATGTTAAGCCATTGGTTCCGGCTACTTTCTAGTCATCACATGAGCCAAGTCAGTGGTCTTTGGCGGCTCTATAACACTGACACCAGGGTTTGTGAGATCGGTTGTCGACCTTACAATCCACACGATGATAATTATGAGAGCGTCGGTGGTCTAGTGGCTAGGCCGCTATCTTCCGCCCGGGAGACGCAGGTTCAATCCCCGTACGTACCAATGTGTTTTCAATTTCGAATTCAATATATTATTATGTACGTTTGTGTATTCAACGCTTTTGCGAAGAAATTAAAATTCAAAGTGTCTGTTCACTGGGTCAGCGTACGACTAAGGCCTAATCGCCCTATTTCAGGGTAGGCCCGAGCCCCCTGGTGGGGACATATATGAGCTGTTGATGATGATGATGATGATGACAGCGTTGTTAGTTTGAGAATCCACGCCAAAACGAACTTAACTCGAACCTGTTAGACTAGCACACTATGTAAATTTTTTATCACAAACAATGTCACGGGCAATAGCTTCATCTCATTAAGATTCCTTCACACTGTCCTAGTTTATCAGATGAATAGCTCAAATTACTGCAATGATGGTATTTTCAGAGTATAATCTTACAATAATAATAGCCTTTGATAACAGGGCAGAGGGCATAGAAATGTGACAAACGATGAAAGATATTCTAAATTATTTTTTATTCCTAAAAGCATCGGCATTGAGAGCGTCGATGGTATACTGGCTCGGCCCGCTGCCTCCCGTCCGGGAGAAGCGGGTTCGATCCCCACCACGTACTAATGTGTTTTCGAATTTTGAGTTCATAGTTTATTCGACGCTCTTACGGTGAAGGAAAACATCATGAGGAAACCTGCACAGTCCTGCGAAGAAATTCAAAGGTTGTGTGTGAAGTCAACCAACCCACACTTGGCCAGCGTGGTCGCCCTGCTCCGGGGTAGACTCGAGCCCTTCGGTGGGGACGTATATGAGCTGTTGATGAAAGCATTGGTGGTGTAGTGGCTAAGGCCACGATCTTCCGTCTGGAAGACACCGGTTCAATTTCATCACGTACACCATTTTTAGTTTGGTTTCCTAGTTAATGAAAATTCTATTGAATAAGGTTTTTACTCGGTATGATGATGATGATCAATCCGACTGATTTCGACCATGGCGACTCCTCATCATATTATATAATAGATCAATCTGCAAACGAAAATATTACTCGTTTCATTTCGTTTCGTTTTTGTTTGAATCGTTTTGTTAATATTATTTGTTTGTCAGTTGTCGACTTTACAACCCACACGATGATGATGATGATAATGCATAACATTCAGCCTTAGGGTGGTAAACTATTTTCTTTGGCCAACTGTACCTATATACATATGTATGTATGTATTATACTTATATTATTATTGTATATGTATGTAGAATGTAGATAGGTATCTATTTATCATATAAGTAGTTTTTTTGTTTAGAATAGGCGCACCGACCCGCACCGTTTTTATCCAACTTAAATGTCTCCATGTTAACCGGTTGCCTGGAAGAAATTGCTACTTTAGCAAAAAGGCCGCCAATTGTACTATTTTTACTTCTGTAATTGCCTGATGTTTCTGTCTGTGTGCAATAAAGTATATTCCATTCATTCATTCATTCGTGCGTTTCGAATTTTAAAACTCATAATTTGACACCTCTTACACGACTGCATAACAAAAGTAGTGTAAATGTGTGTGTTTATTTAAATGTGTGTGTTTATGTGAGTTTCTTTATTCCACCATAACTTCTAAATGCCTGAACAAATTTGTATGTTTGGGGTATCGTTAGAATCCTTACATCAGCCCAAGTGACACTGGTTATTATTTTTGCGGCAGGGCAGACGTATTTTGAATTTTTAGATGGTTATACAGTGAAGGAAAACAGTGTGAGAAAACATGCACTGCACACTCCTGCAAAGTAATCCAAAGTTTTAGTCGACTCCATTCACTAGACAACCGAGGTCGGTTGACTAAAACCTGGCAGTCCTTATTCCCGGTAATCTCGAGTCCTCGGTGGTGGGGACGTATAATGAACTGTTGCTGTTAACTCCGCGTTGAAATCAAATGATTCCCGGATTAATAAGATTTTTCCTGCAGTAAAATGGCTTTTTCTTCTATTTTAATTAAAAAAAGGAAACGCAAAAGATGCGATGACTGTGGAGTTTCTTCGGTGAGCTCTTCTCCACAGATTCCGCCATTGTGTTAGTGAACTCACCCAAAAAAATGTAATGACGGATCTAAGTGATGTAATGACGGATCTAAGTGATAATATCTTATGGAAATAAATAATTTTTGATTTTGTAGCGTTTATTTCGCCTAATGTTGGGCATATAATGACTCTCCAAATGTAGTCTATGAATTATCCTTGAAATAAATGAATGAATGAAGCCATATATATAATATATAGCAATTTCTTCCTGGCAACCGTTAATAGTATTCCTTACCTAGGTACATACGAAACCGACATTCATTTCGATCTGTCCAGTCAGTCGTGTTATTAAGAACATTACACATGCATAGAAAACCGTCTGGTGGTAACTCAGATCCACTCTTCATCAATGTCGGCAGTTGTCTCTTGAGTCACTATAGACACAGTCTTGCTGCGGTACAGTTGGAACTCGTTCGCACGATAAATAAGGGTGAGATGCCAGTGAGTTCTTGTTGAATTAAGTTTGTTGTTCTAGTAGCGCCCATAATTACAGTCCACACGATGAGAAAGAAAAAGTGACGCGATTAAACCGTGGCAAGCTAACTAGAGGCTTAATAATATTCTCTTTTAAAGATTAGTTCCAGGGCGACCGAGCCTTGCCATCTGCCATCGTGCCATCTGTTATAAAACTTTTGGACCACGATAAAATATGTAAGAAATTCTAAATTCTGTCATTTTTGTATTTAATAACTATATTAAAGAATAAAAAAGTAAATAGCAAGTAAAAAAAGAAATAGTAAGAAGAATAAAATATCCGTCCTAGTGGACTGCAATAGGCTGATTGATTGATCCATAAAATATTTTAAGAAAAATGAGAGCGAGTTGTAAATGAAAACAGCTGCCGTGATAAAATAGTCGAGATTTTGAGGTGGTTTCGGGTTCAAATGCCGGTGGGGGTGACACTGTTAAAATCATCATCGTCATCGTGTGGGTTGTAAGGTCGACAACCGACCACACAAACCCTGGTGTCAGTGTTAAAGGCCACTGACTTGTCTCATGTAACGACTAGACAGTAGTAGCTTAACGTGCCTTCCGAAGCACGGAATCATCTTTCTTTTCAGATAATCAGGTGATTCAGCCTGCAATGTCCTAGCTGTAGTGTAGTGACACACTCTCCCTACGTAAGCTAGTTTGTAAGTTAGATATAAGGCATTACAGCCCGCACTCGAGGGCATTATACGTCTGAACGTCGATCTAGTCGTTTCATTCACGAACCCTCTACAGCCCACATTGCATGGCGACCCTGCCAGTACTGCCTTATCGGGCAGTGCTGAGTAGTGGGAACCTAATATGGGTTGGATGTATGAGGTGTTCCTTGCGTCGCGCGATGTGCACAATGTTGTTTAAAATTTAAAAAAGTGAAATATAGAAAAGTGAACTATTGGACTACAGTTATTCGGCAATATTATGTGATGATTTAACGTGAATATGGATGAAGCGATGATGAGTGATAAACGAATTTTGATTAAAACTGGAGGAGATCTAAAGTAATTTTGAAATAGGTAAATGGAATTAGATAAAAATGTGACAAGAGCTAAAGAAAAAAGCAAGAGAGCTAAGAGTAATATGGAAAATGGACAAAAGGAATAAGAGTGTATGCAGGGCGCCGGGAGGTCGTTGGAGTCGAGATGAGAACATGGATGTGAAATGCAGGCGGCCGGGAGACGATGGTGTCGGATGGATGATAGATGATGAGTCGCAGGGCGCTGGGCGATGCTCGAGTCGGAAGTGGATGGATGCAGCCGGGAGAAAATGTAGGTCCCGTAATGAAGTGCCACACGTAGGTTCATCGTTCGTAAAATTCGTCATCCGTAAAATCGTATCACCAACCAATCCAATCCGGTCGAAGTGAATAAGTGCAGAGAATATGAAGAAGTGCTCGGAATGTCAAGTAATTGATGCGTTCAGGGAAAGTAATTAGTTTAAGTAAAATGTTTAATCAAAGTTTAGAAATAATTACATAATTAGCTGCCAAGAGCCTTTATTATTTTAAAAAGTTCTAACTTTTAATAAATCTGAGTATAAATAAAAAAGTACCATTGTATCTGAAAACAAGTAGAATCAATTTGTTACTTGAAATCAAAAGATATTATTTTATTTTTTTAATCTTGCAAGATGTATTGCAACGCAATATTTTCCAGTAAAGGAAATTTGATACTGTTCATTGTCCAAGTGCACAGGATGTAAGAAGCAACGAACATTACCTATTCATATTTAGAATGCTTATATTTTATAATAAGTTAAAGAAAATGTTCCTCAAAACCTCATTGATAAATTTGTTTATATTTCTACAGGTTAATTTTAAGCAACTATTCGACTGGTCACCAGACCAGGTAAGTAAATTTTGAAATTGCATATTGTATAAAACTGATGAAAATGTTGTTGTTGTATTAAACAAGAGTAAAATTTTAATTTGATCATGAATGACAGCAAAGTTAGCAAGTGATCATATTTATTTTTCTTCGTATCTCATATGGAATAATTGAAGCAGGTATAGAGATCATACTGTACAACAACATGATGTTATATAAAAACCAAATTTGTTAACACTGCTTTCAATTCACGAATTTTGTAATAAAAAGTAATCCTTATTCTCGTATTAACAAATTGCGTCTTAATTTATGAAACATTTTTTTTTCAGCAACACAAGAAAGTAAAAACTCATTTTATTAAGGTTTGTATTGATGTTAAAAAAAAACATGTACAGTAATATGCAGTCTCATGAACAGAATTACATAGAGTTCAAATTATAGAATAAAAAAAAATGTATTATTTATATGAGTGATGTAAAACTTTGTATGTTGTTGCGTTATGTAAAACCATTTCTTTTCAAATTATTTCGTATTTGAAATATTATTCATTAACCAAGATTTTCTATTTTACAAAAGAAATAAATTAATAAACTTTTACTTTATTTGCTAAGTAGCAATACTGTGTGTTGAACAGATCTGGTAGCTTTTTATTTTGGAAAGTATCTACATTGTAATGTATGTGAAAATTTACGTTATTACGTGTTACATTTATGAATTTTGTAAAATAATGTACCTACTAAATATTACATTTAGTGCTATATTAATTCAATAATTTGCAGAATCACTTTGAATCTAACAAGAAAATAATTATGACATCTAAAACCAAAAATTTTAGTATAGTAAATTTAGCGAAAATGTTTTTTGTTTTTGTTCAAATCATTACATACTTGTTTATAAGAAAAGAAAATCTTCAAAGATAGTCATTAATGTGTTAAAATAAGTATCGGTAGCGTATCATAACTTGTAACATAATTAAAATATGAAACCAAGTAGCAACACGGCAGGAATTCACATCGTAACCATAATTGTTTAGTCTAGAAGCAGTTTGTATTGTTATTATTACAGGTCCAAGTATTGCAATCCTCTTACCTTGCGTTTAAATGATGATACACGTGAAACTAACCAATGCCATAGTTCTAAGAACAGATGTAAAATGAGCAATGTATTTTTTTTTTATTTTAGCAGAAGGATCAATAACGAGTTTGACATAATTTAACATTACAGGCATTTGTTTAATTACTTACATAGAGAAGAATAGGTATTTTGAGTGTCAGCGAAGTGTCTGCGAACGTCTTTAAGATTATGAGCGTGATAGGTGATGAGTTGTTGCGTCATGCTCGAAATATACTTTTGTACAGTTGCATTAATGTACACCTTTACATTTTCTCGAATATAAAAATTAATGATTACATGTGTGTACCTACAATCAAGTACAGTCAGCAACTAAAAACAGTTGAGTATTTAATTTATTTTTGTGGTAGTCGTTTTATTAACAACGTTTAACTTTATTTTATAAAGATGCAGGAATTCTATAATTTTACACTATATTTACATTTCAATAGTTTGGTGACAGATGCGTTTGTTTTTATTATATTGCAGATTTGTATAACAGTTGCAGGGCGTAGGTTTCAATTTACAGTGTTGTACTAATGTTTGTTTTTTTAACAACAAACACAATAATAAATTTTATACATGAGTAACAGATTTTTATGTTTTGGGAATTTAAATGAGCTTATCATGACCGTCAGACATCATATCATTATCATCACCTATGCTGTCTATAGGTGATTAATTAAATTTTGTGATATATATATATATATTTTTAAACGAGTTAGTAATCAGTTAGATAATTTATGAATACGAGTAAAACAAAGAAACAGGGTTTAGATGGAATAGCAAAAGCAAAGCGTATTAAAAAACATTTTGAGATAATATTATTATACTCAATTTGGTACGTGTTTGTTTGCTTTTGACTGTATGGTTTAGTTAGCAACTAGCTTAATTTGAGATTGATTATAAGGTTGATAGAGCAAGAAAGTTACGAAAAGTTAGCACAGTTTTTAATATAGAGATAGGGTTTATTTTGGTTGTTATTATATCAAAATACTTTTGGATTGATCACCCAAATGTTAAGACATTGTAATAAACAAAATATTCAATCATGGATAGAGAAGTAAACTTAGGTTTTTGTATGTGTAGGAAAAGCACAAGTTGCTATAAGTAGAACACAGTCAACAAAATAAAAGGCACAAAGGGATTTACAAGGTTTCAGATCCTTCTTTTGATCATGGCCGAAACGAGTTTTCCCCGTGAAAAATGTTGGAGACTATATAAAGTCTTAAAACATGACCTTGGATAATGAATGCTGAAATGCATTTCATTAAATGGACCACGATACTTGACTGACGGAGGTGCGCGAGCTACGCAACGTTAGGAGATCTGGTTTCATAATAAAAGACTAAAGAGTCTAAAATAAAGTCGCGATTAAGTAGTCGGTAAAAGTGCCTCTCTAAAAAAGTAAGTAAATGATATTATATAAAATAAATAACCGACTTAATAATGGCTGGCCAGCCCATGTTATAAAAGTGTGCCTAGTCCTCCAAGGACTTATGATAGCTAGAAGCTATATTATAGGTGTTCTGTTGACTGAAATGTAATGTGTGTGATGTTCTAGAAAATGTATTGAATGAGATAGATGAAGTTTTTGATTAGTAGAGAAAGATAATAAATAAAGAATATTAAATTCAAATTGTAATGAAAAAAACAAAATGTGAATAATGAAATTTTGTAATAGTATGGTTAATAGAATAAAATGTCAGAGATCTTTATACAAGAAAAACAATAAAGAAATGTAACCGTTTAGTAGAAACAGGAAATATTTTATTAAAATCTATTCAAAAATAATTGTATGACGATTGATAAACAAAATTAATAGAAGTTTATTTAATGCTGCAATAATGTTAATGTTTAATGCTTTGAGTATTAGCGAGCGTTAGCAAGTTCGGTACATAAAATTATGTTCAATTGAATATAATATTTGGAATAATGAAAAATTTTGAAATTAAAATATATTAATTATTATGAAAGTTAACAACATAGAAAATTGATAATGATGATGATATTGTATTATTTACATTAAAAATAGAATTTATAAATAACTATAAATTTAAAAAATAAGATAAAGGCCCTTGGTAATTAAGTAATATAACAGCTAATTTAGTTAGGTATAAGATATTAGATGATAAAATTAAATGTAATTTAGAATAACAGTTTTAAAACATAACAAAACAAAAAAGATGCATTTTAATAACTTTTTACTATTATGGTATAAATGAAATGATAAATACTGAATTTTAGCGATCAGAATTAAAATGATAAAAGCAATGTTAAAACAAAATTTTTAAACTAGTAAAGATTAACTATGAAAGTACTTACTATTAAGTAATAAGTATAAGCAAATTAATATAATTATTAACAGTTTCTATTTCAATGACTGAAAATATATTTACTGTTATTAATTGTCATTGAAAGCAACCTATTTCAATAGTACTAGTGTAAGAAACGTATTGTAATCTAATTCGATGTAGTGAGCTAGGTATAATTTTAAAATTAATCAGGAAATTTTGAATAATAACATTTTTTGTTTGGAAACTAGTTGAAATATGTATAGGATTTTAAAGAAGTATTTCTTTTTTAAATTTTTGGTTAAAATTGTTAGTCCAAAAATATATTTTTTCAAAAAGATTACATTTTGAATGATTGATTTTATTTTTTGGTAGATTGATATAATTACATATTATGATAGTATTAATAAAAGGTATTTTAATATCTGTTTTCAAAGTTAATAAACTTAGCAAAATTATAAATTGTATTAAAAATATTATAACTATGTTTTAGGTAATATTTTAAGAGTAAAATTAAAAACATCAATGATTTTTAATTTAAAAAACCAAGGGGGGTGGTGTAGTGTAGTGACACACTCTCCCTACGTAAGCTAGTTTGTAAGTTAGATATAAGGCATTACAGCCCGCACTCGAGGGCATTATACGTCTGAACGTCGATCTAGTCGTTTCATTCACGAACCCTCTACAGCCCACATTGCATAGCCAAACTGGGGAAAGTCTCACAAAGAGATTTTTGCCTGACAGTGTCCCACCGGGAATCAAACCCGGAGCCTCCATAATGGGCGACGAAATGTCGACCACTAGGCCATGGAGGCTGTTAAAATTAAATGATGTGAAAATTGTAAGGTAAATCACCTGATTATCCAAAAAGATAGGTGGTTCCATGTTTGGGAAGGCACGTTAAGCCTTTGGTCCCGGCTATGATCTACTTGTTACACGAGCTATGTCAGTGGCTTTTGGCGGGTCTATAACACTGACGTCAGGGTTTATGAGGTCGGTTGTCGACCTTACACCCCACACGATGAAGAAGTGAGAACGAATCGAGACTATGACCAATAGTACCACTGCGTGGTCGAATCATCGCAGAGTATTTTCAGTAATACTGCAAGTACGAGGCGAACTACGTAAACGCCGTGGAGTCTGCCAGCAGTAAGTCGTACGTTAGTGTGTGTGATTGGTCAAAGAATCGACGGTCACGTAGAAGCGACGAAATATTCATTGGATGTGCCCACGTGTTTTGAATCGGTTAGGACTTAAATATATAAAAAAGTAAAATATGTAGGGGACATCTCACACACGGCCTGATCCCAAACTAAGCAAAGTTTGTACTATGGATATCAGACAGCTGATATACCTATACATTACTTAAATAGATAAATACATACTTATATAGATAAACAACGTCCAGACACAAGGCAGATTGGGCGGGATTCGAACCCGTCGTGACCCTGTGCTTCGTAGGCAGGCGTACCTACTACCAACTAGGTTATAAGGTAGACCTTGGTCTCGGCTATTATCTAATAGATAAATCTATCTTTTTTTTTTTAAGTAGCCTCTTGTGTGTCCCACTGCTGGGCAAAGGCCTCCCCTCGCTCTCGCCATTACTCCCGATCTTGGGTCTCTCGATGCCAGCCCTTCAGAAATCCGTCCAAGTCATCCCGCCATCGTCTTCGTGGTCGACCTCGACGGCGACGACCATCCTCCGGCACCCATTCCGTGGCTATCCTAGCCCACCTATCCGGGTGAATGCGGTAGACATGCGGTAGACATGCCAATCTATCTATCTATGGAAAAAGTTATTTCATTCGCCATACAGGTCCATTTGTGAGGTCGTTCATTGTCAGTGACCATAACCCGCACGAAAAAAGAAGTAGGTAAAAATTATATTACAGGCCTTGTTTTTTGATGACAAAAACTGTTTGTTTGTCGCTTTCTCTTGGTATATGCATAACAGAAAAAAACAAAATACGACTTAAGCGGATTAAGGATTTTCTATTTTCTTCAGAAACTATTAATCACGCACGCGCGAAGTTGCTGGTTGTATTTTCAGCCGAACAGAAAGTAGTTACAAGCGCCGCCCGCCCAAACTACTCTATGGCCTTGTGTGTACACTGTACTGCGCATGTGTGCGTGGCGCCATAACCCACAGATTCTAACCTAAATTCGAATTCCGGGCTTTGCTACCCGCGGACGCGCGAGCCAGCGCACGGAAAATTTAAAAATAAATCACTTTCAGTACCGGCCAGCAACACAGCAACAATACTTTTTAAAAATAAAAGTTGAATTTCGAAAAAGTTTAAAACATGTTCGTTTTACGGTGAAAAAAGGTGTTTCTGTTGAAGTTTTCGTAACAATAATGTTTAAAAATAGTGTTTGTACGTCAGTTGAGCTGTGCTTTCGGTTGATTCGGTGACAAACAGCCGTTGAGTTTGACGATTAATTTTGGTGATTACTCCGTGGTTACAATGTTTAGTGAATTAGTGAATAATTATGAAACGTAGAAAGTGACAATTTTGCTATTTGGAATTAGAGTAGGGGAAAAAAGGTAAATATTTTTTGTCGTATTTTTTAAAATTTACTTTCAAGGTTTTCATTTCTTGCTGGTCTAAGACATAGTGATAACACATCAGCTGTTTTGGCAGTTTTTTCTGTCGTAAAAGCCGACCTAAGGAAGAGAATGTGTAGTACAGCTGTTTAAGGCGACTAGACTGCTTGTTACATTATTGTTTTTTTTACTTTTCTTAGTTTGTGCTCAACCCATAGAGAAATTAGCGTGATAATATAAATCTGTATTCATCGGTATGCAGCAGTACCAATATTGTTTTTATTATTATTTATTATTAATTGTCCAAATAAAGTGTGTTTAAGGAAAGAAAACATTCAAAAGTTGTCTTCAAACCCAGTGCCTATGGATTTTTTGTATGAACTCAAGTCGGGATACGTGACAACGAAAAATCAGCTGCGAAATAACACAGTTTTACACTTTTCTTTTACCTACATACAAAACTTTTCCAGATATACAACGTGAACTCCAGTACATTTGGTTTTGTAGTATACCTACTCTATTCATTGAATGTTATTTTAATATGATTTGAGATTTCTGATTCGCTTGCGCGTTATGTTAATTTCTTTATAACCTCACACGATAGAGGCCATTCAGTGTATTAAAAATACATTTTCAGGGGAATTGACCTGTTTCACATGGAGTTCTTGATAAACGCTTACTTTATATAATTTAGTGATTTTGTCATGAAAAAAATAGATGTTTTGATAAACACGTAACGATACATTTTATTACCTAATATTATTATTGTGTTTGTTATTATTACTTACACTAGATTGAATGAAATTAATTAATGTAGACAGTCAGCTAAGGGGGTTTCTATACGACTACAGGCTGATCGAAATTGATGAAATTTTCACAGATAATCGTTTATGCATTTTCATGAAATTTTGGTATAATTGGCTTGTGTCAACTAACAATGAAATCAATGGATGAATGTTTCTAGACGTAAATTGTAATATTTAAACAGGGATAACCGAAATAATTCCACATAAAAATTCATGATTATTGTTATTTTTACAAATTAAAATCAAATAAATACCCCCCCTGGCCCCTCCGCTGTGAACGTCAATCAGAACGTATTACGTCACATAGTGGTATGCCGCCATTGTTGTTTTGACGCTTGGTTAACTTTTTCATACAACAGCACAAGTGAACACAATTGTTTGCCACTATGTGACGTCATTCACGACGCCATGACACTTTCTTGTGTTTTTACGCCAGAATAAAAATATTTTCTTAAAACTTAAAATATGTGTTTTAAATATAATTTTTATCATGAAATATTATTTTTTTGGGGTAATACAGGTACTAAACTAACGAAATAAGCCATTTTTGAAATTTACGACACAGGCCTATTGTACAGGTGAATAAACTGTTAAATCTTGTTTTAAAATATAAATAATCATCTCAGAATACTTCATTAGTTTCCAGCCTGTATATCAATCTGACTTTTCTACTGCTAAATACATCGAAATATCACATCACACTCACACTAATGTTATAAATGTGAAAATATATTTGGATGTTTGGATATTTGGATACTTGGATGTTTAGATGTTTGTTCCACCTTCACGCTTAAAGCACTCAACAGATTTGGATGAAATTTGGAATGGAGATAGTTTGTAACCTGGATTAATACATAAGATACTTTTTACGGTAAAAAGTCTTTTTCCCATGGGAAAATCTTACACAACGCGAGCGTAGCCGCAGGCGGACCTCTAGTATCCTATAAATCCTTACGATGTTTGAGCTTGTTGTTAAGTCTTAATATTTATGAGGTACCAATTTAAAGTAATACAGTTTTGTAAGGGTTTGATCAGTTTCTATTCACAATAAACAAAATGGCAGATTTAACACAAGTAATTAAATAACAGGATCTGCAAAATGATGTTATTATTTAAAATCAAATAATAATAAGTTAGGTTTGTTGATGTTTAATCTAAATGTGATAAGAGAAACTATTTATCAGAATGTCATTTCTATCTCTAGTGTTGCACCACTATTAGGATTTGCTCATTTTCGGTCAAAAACTAAACTTTGTTATAAAAGCTACGGTATTATGATGACCTCTCAAAGAAAGTTATAATTAACTAGCAACCCGCCCACGTGTACGCTCGCGTTATATAATATTTTCCCGTGGTAATAAGACATTTTCCCGTAAAGAGTATCCTATGTGTTAATCCAGGTAACAAACTATCCCCATTCCAGATTTCATCCAAATCCGTTGAGTACTTTAAGCTTGAAGGCGGAACAAACATCCAAGCATCTTAACATCCAAATAGATTTTCACATTTATGATATTAATGTGATAGTCAAACTGCATTTTATTCATACAAGTACAAAAAGTTACGTTTTTATCTCAAAAGGGTTAAGGAGAGGTTTTATTGATTGAAAGGGAGCGTGGACTAAAACCGACTCTTCATATCATAATTTGTCATGTGAGTAGTAAGGTTGATTCCCGACCTCACAAACTCTGTTATTGGAATTTAGAAACCGAAAACTAAAGCAAGTCTTTTCAAATTTTGATATCAAACGTACTTCTGTGACGTAATTCCGACGTTTCACAGGGAAAGTAAACATTACAAAAGATAGAAATACTAGTAAATAAATTAAAATTGTTTTATTAACAAAAAAAATACATGGTATGTAGTATTATATTATTCTTAAATTATTTAAATTTCCTTCGTGTTGATATGAAGTGACCACAAAGCTGCGGCCTAGCCGAACGATTCGGCCTCCATTCCAGCTCTACGCTCAATCTCCCAGCATTCCTACCGTGGTCTTGGCATCTTTTCCAAACATTATTCGGCACGGCGATGAATATTTATCGGTCTAGGGAGGGAAGTAGGTCGTCAGGGGGTAGAGGGGGTGAAGGGGGGTCGTCAGTGTTTACTTTACGAGAACGGCCCACTTTACTTAATTACAACATCAAGTTTGGAAACTATGATCCGGGAACGGCCTTGCGTTGTTGCTAGAGTGTTTTTCCTGCTTATTGTGTGCCTAAGGTATATTAAATTAAGTGGTTTGTAATGACCTATGGTAATATTTGATGACTGGTATGTCTTTGTCTTCTTGTCTTCGGCGCAAAAGGTCCCATGTTTGATTCAGCAAACTTTACACAAACATTAATGCCTTGGGGTTTACCGTGATGTTCCGCATTTACAAACAAAAATAAGCTGATTTGGCTAGTCAAATAACTAACCAGTAGTAGTTATTGTCGAATTTGAAGAAATCTTCTGTGTCGTGTGAGTTGAAAGGTCGACAACCGATCTCACAAACTTTGGCATTAGAGTAATAGAGCTGCTGAAGGCCTTTGACATGACTCATTAACTATTTACTTACTTGTTAACTACTGTCGCCCATTTTAGGGTAGGTTTTATTTTGTTTTCTACTTGAGGGTTCCACTCTAGGTTCAACGGTTCTTTTAGTTTATATAAGCGATCTGCTATCGTTGTTTATTTTGCTTTTTAAGTTAAATAATGGGTTTACGTTTATTGATATTATACCTTTCACATTTAGATCAATCAAGAACAAACTTCCTTTGTTTTATGGATCTTAAAAACATTACTAAGTACTTATCTTATTCATAAGTACGAATAAGAATACATTTTCATAACGACTTTAGTAATATAAAACATTCAATCCAAATAAATAACAGCGTGGTTGACTAATCATCAACGGCCGGTTACAGTCCACTGCTGGACTATGAGCCTCCTCCAAGTAAGTGGAGGGTTTTGCCATAATCTCCACGCTTGGCAGGCAGGTTGGAGATCGCAGATCAAAAGGTGTACTGTATCAGAGAGCGCTGTTACCCGTTCCCTGTTCAATGTGTAGTCCCTAAGTAACCTCTTACGACACCCACGGGAAGAGTAAGGGTTGGTGACAAATGTATTCTACTCTGCCGTCACCACACGCCACCTACGGCACCACGGGTTGACTAATACCTAATCTATATTCAGGGTAGGCTCAAGCCTCTCGGTGGAGACGTATATGAGATGTTTGTTGATGATAAAAGGTGCCTTTCAGGTGATTCGCCTACAAAACTGGGAATAGGCTTACAAATTAATTTACGAACATGGGCCTTGAACCTTGAACCTCTAGTTCTCAAGGCAGCGAATCGACGCTCTTTGCCGGAATATCATAAAATATTATCTAAACGTGTACCAACGATACTCAAATGTACTATCATCGATTGCAGTACATCAGAAAGCACTTAGTAGGCCGATGCTCTGACACGTTCCAATCTGAGTCATCAGTAGGGGGTAGTGAAGAATTAAGGACAATAATGGATGAATAAATCGATATGTATAATGTCTATATACCTAACTAGTCACTCATTTGTCCCCACCAAGGGGTTCGAGTTTACTCTGAATAAAGGCAATCAGGCCAATCTTGCAGGTCAGATGATTTCTCACACAATTTTTAATTTTCTTACAAAGTATGTCTGGGTTTCAACAAGATGTTTTCTTTCATTATCTATCTATATACCTATATCTACTGTATGTTTGTCCAGCAGACGTGGGTTTGATCCCCACCACGTAGCAATATGTTTGCCGAATTTCGAATTCATATTTACATTTATTCGACGCTCTTACGGTGAAGGAAATCATCGTGATGAAACCTGCACACTCCTGCGAAGAAATTAAAAGGTCGTGTGTGAAGTCGACTAACCCGCACTGGGCCAGAGTGGTCGACTAAGGCCTAATCACCCTAATTCAGGGTAGGCTCGAACCCTTCGGTGGAGACGTATATGAGCTGTTGATAACATTATTGGTGCGTGGTGGTACGGTTTGAACCACCAACTCTCGGAAGATTATATTTTTATTCTACAAATTCAATTCACTCAATCAATCACATTACATTACACTGTAGTATAATAAATGTGAAAATATATTTGGATGTTTTGGTGCGTGTTCCGCTTTCATGCCTCAACTACTGAACAGATTTGGATGAACAATGTAGATAGTTTGTACTCTCGATTAACACATAGAATATTTTTTACGGTAAAAAGTATTATTCTTCAGGGGAAAATCTTAAGGACCGCTAGTTATTACATAATCATACATATTGGGGAAACTTCTTTTATTTTTAAAACGAAGGTACGGTTGTGGTACGATTTGAACCATCAACATTCGGATGCTAATATTTTACATTTACTCATACATATATAATTTGTAACTAACTCTATTTCTCAATCTAGGTTAACTATAGTTAAACGCATTGATAACATTTTGGCATCTGACATGAAATCAATTCTTCTGAAAGCTATTACAGCAAGCAACAATGTAGCGAATCTGTCTTGTGGATTGTTTTATGGTACATTTCAGATATCTTTAGGTGAATTCCCATAAAATGTTAGCTTTGAAACCTTGAGCATTAACGGTGTAATTTGTCTGAAAATCACATCACACTAATAATATTATAAATGTGAAAGAAAATATATTTGGATGTTTGTTTCGCCTTCACGCTTAAAGTACTTAACGGATTTGGATGTTTGAAATGGAGATAGTTTGTAAGCTGGATTAACACACTTTTTATGGGAAAAAAATCTTATTCCCATATCGTCATCATCATCATCATCGTGTGGGTTGTTGGTATCAGTTATAGTTATAGAGCGGCCAAAGGCCAATGACTTGGCTCGTGTATAAAGACTAGATAGTAGCTGGGACCAACGGCTTAACGTGCCTTCCGAAGCACGGGATCATCTTTATTTTCGGACAATCAGGTGATTCAGCCTGCAATGTCCTAACCAAACTGGGGAACACTCGCAAAGAGTTTTTTGCTTGAAAGTATCCCTATCGGGAATCGTACCCGGAATCTCCGTAATGGGCGTCGAAAATCGACCACTCGACCACGGATGCTGTATGATAGTGTATTATGTTAGTGACAGGTGAGATTGTTTTTACTGACAAACCTTTCTGAACATCGGCGTGGGGTTATATGGCGTGGGAGTATACCGTTCAGTCCCGGATTTAAAGGGGGAAACAGCGTCAGGGGGCGCCAAATCGATAGATTTAATTATAATAATTGTATGGGAACTAAGAGTCCCATGGGAAGCGTCGAATTACCCTTAAATGATACAAACTTAGGTGTGATTGCCCTAATTTAGGGTAGACTTAACCCCTCGGTGGGGACCTGTTGATTGGTGAATATGAAGTTGGAACTTTTGATGGTGAATATGAAGTTGGAACGTTGGTCGGTCGGGTGGGTCAGTCAGTCGGTAGGTCACATTTTTTGTCATATTCGACCACCGTCAAAAAAATCCTAGATCCACACTGATACTGACACTGCGCACTGATAGCGTTACCATACGAAGTGTGAACAATATTTCTATATACACAATAGAGAGGGCGTTTGTAATCTTATCTCTTGTGTCGTCACTACCGTGTCGGATCGATCAACCTCGGGTTATCCTTAGTGACACATGTGGATTTTGATGGTAATTGATTACTTATACATATTTAATTCAAAGAACAAACACCCTATCATCCTTTCTTGAAATCCAGGATTCGTCATCTTGGATTTTCGTAACATTTTCGAATTCATTTTTAAACTTCTTTTGGAAATTCATCCGTAGCTTAAACTGAAACTGCTCGTGCTGAAACTTGTATGATATTATTTTCTTTTCTTTTACTTTGCAATTCGTGTACAATTTTCCTCGTATTATCTAGCATAATACTAGGAATACGACTTGTTTGTTTATCTGGAACAATGTGGGAAATAACAATAAAATTCTGAATCAAGACCTTGCGATAGGGTTTCATTGCTGTAGCACTACAGCCATCCGGAGTAATGGAACGTGCTGTGGTTAGTGTACTTGTGATGTACGTAAGTGTAACAGAGTATACAATACAGGGATTAAGAGAAACTTCAGATGTGTTAAGTTTACTGTGGTTTATTTTAAACACAAGTTTATAGTCACGATTGGAGTTGAAGATTACATGGAGTAAAACTTATACCACACACACACACCCACATCACATCAACAGCTCATATACCCTGAACTAGGGCGATTAGGCCTTAGTCGACCACGCTGGCTCAATGCGGGTTGGTCGACTTCACACACAACCTTTAAATTTCTTCGCAGGAGTGTGCAGATTTCATCACGATGTTTTCCTTCACCGTAAGAGCGTCGAATAAACGTGCATATGAATTCAAAATTCGAAAACACATTGGTACGTGGTGGGGATCGAACCCACGTCTCTCGGATGGGAGGCAGCGGCCCTAGCCAGTAGACCACCGACGCTCTTATACCACAGATTTACTCTACTCTTAAAACCATCTGTGACAAAATTACTAAATTAGATTACTTTATGACATATATTAAAAAAAGAAGGAAATACAATGGAACGGCTAATAGGTTTATTTAACGATTATCTAGTAGATTAATTTAGTTCGATGGGTTGTACGTCTGTTACCTGAACATCCATTAACACCCATTCATCCAATGTGCATCCTTATCAATCATTTATTAAACATCTGTCATTAATCAACTATTTCCTCCAACATACATTCCATGAAGTCAAACCCTTCTGAATTGTTTGCCATAATATGTGTCTGCTTGTGAGAATCTAGAGATGTTACAAACAATTACAATTTATTATTGAATTATACGAAAATGAAATTCGTAACTGTAACATATCTTTACATTTGCATAAATCACCTACCTGAATTGTTGTACCTAGTTGAATATGATTCATTCTAGTAGTGCATCCGGATCAACTGTTAGATAAAATAGCGTTTAGAATAACAACTATGATTGCCTAGGTATTCCTAAAATAACATAGTGATTGATTGCATGCCGGCCGGCTCATTCAAGTTTAGCTTTGAACTTTATTTCGATCATAGAGTGTTGGCAAATGCAGTCATTTATTTATTTGTTAAAAGTGAACTTCATATGCTACATTTTAGGTAATATAAAGACAAGATAAAGATAAAAGTGTCTTTATTCGAAGTAAATGGAGAAGCCTCTCAAGTCCGGCTAAATATATGGAAGGAGAGATATCCCACAGCTTCGCTCAATCCCTTGACAGAGAGTCTCCCCCCTGGGCATAATCTGCCTTGGCCGACGTGGAGGTCTTTAAACAGACTCCGGACCCAAGTCGGCCGAAGTAAATAAAACATGCAAAAGTGGGCTCAGATAGTGCATGTCTGTGTGGCATCTATCCTCAAACAATGGCCCATTTATGATCCTGCCCAGCGTGTCCTAGCACCTGCACACGCGGGGCCTGTACAATGCCACGGACGCAGCCGTGTCTGTGGCGGAGTGCTGGTCCTCCACCATATAGTCACCGAATCGACTCGATAAGAAGAAGAAGATTCGAAGTAAGATTAAAAAAAACCATTTTTCGACGTCAAAGCAAGATGGAGTCTTCTGTGGAGAAGAACGGCCAGAAGAAACTCCACAGGACTCGTATCTTTTGTACTTTTCTTTTTTTAAAATAAAATATTGTTTATTGTTTGTTAATGTTTCCTATGCCGAGCTGGACCATCCGAACACCAAGCCTCTTTGTCATTTAAATAATCAACTAACTTATAGTAAGTATTTATTACACAGCGTCTGTTTTATTTTTTCTGGTAAAACTAAGATCTCATCAGGTATTTTGTTATAACAGCACACACAGAGCCCCACAAATTAAGTGCTAACTTTAGCAAGTTGACAGTGATGATTAATTAGTTTATTCTTATTTTTAGTATTATGACCTTGAATGTCAGAATATTTACTAAACTCATGGATATTAACAAACAAACAGAGCCAATTATGAAATAGAACAAATTACAATCAATTCTTCTTCATCATCGTGTGGGTTGTAACGTCGACAACCAACCTCACAAACCACTGTCTTGGCTAATGTACTGACTAGATAGTAGGCGGAACCAACGGCTTAACGTGCCTTCCGAAGCACTAAATCATCTTTCTTTTCGGACAATCAGGTGATTCAGCCTGCATGTCCTAACCAAACTGGGGAAAGTCTCACAGAGAGATTTTTGCTTGACAGTGTCCCCACCGGGAATCGAATTCGAAATGTATTCTTAGTAATGGGCGTCGTGTAGTGGTGCTCGTGACACCCTGACTACGTCATGACGCGTATTCCTTGCGTTAGCAATAAGTTAGTATTTAAGCAATTACATAAGTTTATATAGCGCGGTTCTCTACTTTAGTCGTTTATTATACTACATACCAACCACTTGTGTGTATTGCTCTCATATTATCTCCTGGGCACCCTCTGCTTCTATTGCAGTCGAAATCTTGATCACTCGGCCAACGGAGGCTGTTGACAATCAATTCATAATGTCGGGGAACAAGTTAAGTTACCGCAGAGATGTGGCAAGCTCTATTGAACGGGCTAAAAAGGATTCGGACCAGCGGCACCCAATGTACAGCTATGTGCCAGTGAATCAGAGACTAAAAAGCCGGCACAGCTTTATCAAGGAAGTTGCTTCATTAAATGGGGAAGCTTCCCAAGCCCGGCTTAATTCCTGGAAGGAGAGATACCCCTCAGTAACATTTACTCGAACAAAAGAGAGCCTCCCCCCTGGGCATAGTTTACCTTGGCCGACGTGGAAGTCTCTTAACAGACTCCGGACTCAAGTCGGTCGAAGTAAAGAAAACATGCTTAGGTGGGGATATACAACTGGTAGTGCATGTCTCTGAGGTGTCTCTCCACAAACAATGGCTCACTTACTGTCTTGCCAGCGTGCCCCACCACCTGTACACGCGAAGACCTCTATAATGCCACAGATAATGCCATATCTGTGGCAGAGTATTGGTCTTCCCAAATTTAGTCGCCGAATCGACTCGAAAAGAAAGAAAGAAGCTAGATTGTAGTACAATATTCATATTATGAATAATTGTGTGGGAGAGTGTATATGAAAGCTCGAACATGTAGGTATGTGCGAGTATGTGTGCATCTAAAGGAGAGGAATATACGTGTATGTGCGTGTAGGGACGTTATGATTAAAAAAAATGTAGCTTTCCGCCCGCGGCTACGCTCGTATTATGTTTTTATTTTTATTTTATTTTGTTAGGTCACCAACAGAGATAACAATAATACTTACAACTAAATAAATATGCATATGATACTAGCCTAATTGTATCTCCAATTATAGGCGACAACGACATGCAAAATAGTTCAGTGAACAGAAAAAGTTAAGTACATTAAGTTATTTAAAAAGAAAAGAAAAAACAATAAATTTGATTTTGATTTCTTGATTTTAGAATAATTTTAACCTTGAGCTGAAAAAACTGTAATATTTTCCCGTGGGAATATAACTTTTTCCCGTAAAAAATATCCTATCCTGAATGGATAGGATATTATATGGTATGGTATGGTACAAACTATCTCCATTCCAAACATCCAAATCCGTTCAGTAGTTAGGGCGTGAAAGCGGAACAAACATCTAACCATCCAAACATGCAAATATACTTTCACATTTATAATATTAGTGTGATTAACTCTATGTCCCAAATAAAGGCTTGAGCCTACCTTGATTAGGGCCCAGTATCATCTGGTTCTCGTTCTAAAGGCTCTAGGTTTGAATCTCGGTGAGGACACTGTCACATATAAATTAGCGAGACTATCTTCACTCTCCAGTTTAGTTAGAACATTGCAGTTTAAATCACATGGTTTTCCGAAAGGTAAGTTGATTCCGTGCTTCGAAAAGCACGGATTTAAAGTCGTTACATTAGGTATGATGTTACAAGTATTTGGCGGCTCAATGACTCTGACACCAAGGCTTGTAAGGTTGGTTGCTGACCTTTCAACCGACGCAGTAATAAGAAGATTCATCATCATCACCGTGTGGGTTGTAAGGTCGACAACCGACCTCACTAACCCTGGTGTCAGTGTTATAGAGCCGCCAAAGGCCTCTGCCGTGCCGTGTGGTGACGGCAGAGTAGAGGAGGTTCATAGTCCAGCAGTGGACTGTAACGGGCCGTTGATATGATTTGATTTTAATAAGCGGAATGTAATGTCTATAAATAAGTACCGAAATCGGGTTTAACTGTGTCTGTGACCCAGTTTCGCTTAATGAATTACAGATGACCATTTTATATTATTTCCATTGACTTAGAATAAATGACCTTTTCATAGAAATTATACTTTTGAATAAGACAGAATGGGTGCCTTTCAATCTTCTTATTACTCAAGTCAGTGGCCTTTCATCAACGGCCTGTTACAGTCCACTGCTGGACTATGAGCCTCCTCCACTTGGAGGGTTTTGCCATAATCTCCACGCTTGGCAGGCGGGTTGGAGATCGCAGATTAAAAGGTTACTGTATCAGAGAGCGCTGCTGCCCGTTCCCTGTTCAATGTGTAGTCCCTACGTCGCCTCTTACGACACCCACGGGAAGAATAGGGGTTGGTGACAAATGTATTCTACTCTGCCGTCACCACACGGCAACCGCACCGCTTATAAACTAGCTTTAGAATAAGAAAATTTCAGAAATATAGTAGACCAATTTACTCTGGCTTACGTGGGAAGATATTATGTTCTTTTTATCACTGACCATATGTTTAGGCCACGAAACTGAATAACCAGTGTGCCTCATCAACATCAACGGCCTGTTACAGTGCACTGCTGGACTATGAGCCTCCCCCACTTAAGTGTTTGGTTTTGCCATAATCTCCACGCTTGGCAGGCGGGTTAGAGATCGCAGATTAAAAGGTTACTGTATCAGAGAGCGCTGCTGCCCGTTCCCTGTTCAATGTGTAGTAAAAAAAAAATACTTATATATTTTACTTTTCCTATAAACTGATCAATTGACGTCGATAAGCGTCGGTGGTCTAGTGGCTAGGGCCGCTGTCTTCCATCCAGGAGACGCGGGTTCAATCCCCACCACGTACCAATGCGTTTTCGAATTTCGAATTCATATAAACGTTTATTCGACGAAGAAACTCAAAGGTTGTGTATGAAGCCGACCAACCCGACTGGGCCAGCGTGTAAGGCCTAATCACCCTAGTTCAGGGTAGGCTCGAGCCCCTCGGTGGGGACGTATGTGAGCTGTTGATGATTATTCTGAGTGCTCTACAGGACTGGTTTTATTGTATTATTCCGTGCCCAACTCACGTAGTCTCGGCTATAAATTTGCAGAATACCAGCAGAATACGATCTTCATAACTCTTTGTATATACCTTATATATGGTTAGGTATTAGATCTAAGAGCTGTGGTCGTGGTAGCGGCTATAATTTATTCGGGAGCACGCAAAATAAAAGTTTTTTTTTTCCTTGCGTAAAAGACTTTTTCCTGTAAACAGTATTCTATGAGTTAATTCACGTTACAAACTATCTCAATTCCAATTTTCATCCAAATCCGTTCCGTACATTAGGCGTGAAAGCGGAAGAAACATCCATCCAAATTTATAGATTATTATTGTTACAGATTACGCGTCTGTTAACGTAATATCTAATAATTATAAAGCGAAATTTTCTTGATCTAGGACAGGACTCGAACCTGCATCTCCTTGGCTGTCCGGGCCAGAAACAGCCGCATTATGCCACCAAGCTCTGTTAAAGGTCAACGAAATTTGACACTGCTTTTTATGCAAATTTGATATGCTCAGAGTTTATTACAGCTCCATCTGTCGGTAAATAATAATATTACTATAAAGTACAAATATCTTCTATGTATCTTCTTCTTCTTCTTTCTTGTATTCTTTTCATTATGTTAGAATAATTTATCAAAATAGCCTCGATCGTAGGAGTTCGAAAACCGGACAACAACTTCTGACTTGACTATGATCACTTATTGTGACCAACGTGCCTATAGAAGCAAGCAAATACTCTTTTTCAAAAACACACCAGATAAGTTTTCACTTCGTTGAACTTACAGTAATAATAATAACAGTTTTTGTCTCACATGAACTTTTACTTACAAAATTGGAAAATTTAGGCATACGAGGTCTACCGCTAGACTGGCTTGCCTCTTACTTAAAAAATAGGAAACAAGCGGTGGAAGTTAAAAGTTTAGATAGTAAAGGTTGTGTAGTTGCAAATAGGTCACAATATAGAGTCAACGCATGCGGTGTGCCTCAAGGAAGCGTGCTGGGCCCGTTACTATTTCTACTTTACATAAACGACCTTCCTGAGATTACACGCCACAATTGTTTTTTATTTGCTGATGACGTATCGGTTATCATACCCCAAGAGAAGGAAATAAATGCGGTAAATTACGAACATGAAATAAATAATACCGTCCAAACTATAATTTCATGGCTTAGCCATAATAATTTATCAGTCAACCTAACAAAAACAAATTTTATTCAATTTGGTACAAACAGACAGAGTAAATTAAACTTGAATATTCAATATAATGGTGAGAATATTATAGAAGTTGACAATACAAAATTTTTAGGCATCACACTGGACAAAAATCTCACTTGGGTAAAGCATGTTGAATCGCTAAAGGATAAACTACATCGTTATGTGTATGTTTTAAGAAGATTACGAAACGTCACTACCATGGAAACTACTCTAGCAGCTTATCATGGCTATGTGGCTTCGTTGCTCAAATATGGGATTTTAATTTGGGGAAACACTACCGAGATAGGCAAATTATTTATAGCTCAAAAGAAATGCGTGAGAGCTATGTGCGGCAGAGGTCCTCGCGAATCATGTGTTCCTTTGTTTAAAAAGTTAGGCATACTTCCATTGCCATGTCTATACTTACTTGAAGTGGCCACATTTGTAAAAAATAATTTATTGTTATTCAGGCGTACGGCAGACATTCATAGCAGAAATTTAAGAGACACAAACAAATTAGTTTATAATAGTATACCACGACTAGCTCTTTATCGAAATCAATGCAGCTCAATGTGTGTGAAGATTTTTAATGCCTTACCAAAGGACATTAAGGATCTGCCAAAAAAAATTTTTAAGGGTAGGTTATTAAAATGGTTAAAAGAAAAATGTTTTTATAAAATTAGTGATATATTTGTATAAGTTGATTAGGTGATTGGTATAATGACGTGATATTGTAATATTGAAGTTTTATTATTAGACACTACCAAATTGTAATATGTACAAAATTTGCATGCTGTAAAAGGTAAAATATGAGAACATTTATGTTATTTAAGACCAATTTTGACCATGTTTTGAGCAAATAAATATTCATTTCATTTCATTTCATTTCATTTCATTTCATTTCATTTCAGTTTCTGAAACAATTCGTCTGAAATAAGATCTCATACTCATCACTATCAGTCTAGACGTTTCGGCCTAGTAACGATAACTGGCGAGTCACCACACGCATGTTAATGACCCCCTGTTATTACAATACAACTACCACAGAGTTAATATAGTACTACACTGGCCACACACCGCCCCCCTCCAATCCCAGACACCTCATCCCACCCCACAGTTTAAGAGCGAGTTGGGAGTAAACAGAAAAGCCGCGCGCAGCAAGGCGTACAGCGTACCTAGTGTTTTCAAACGTGGAGTATCATTTTAAAACGCGCTAGTTGTATGGAGTGGAGGAAATGTGCTATACGGCGAACGTTACTTAGATGTCCTCTTTTTAACAAACACTCTTCAAGATCTAGCAACACTCAAGGCCTTACAAATTGCCTAACTAATTTATCTAAAAAGGAACGTTACCTTTTTTCCCATACGAGTAACAGAAAAAGTGCAAAAGATACAATTCCTGTCGAGGTCCAACGAGCCAACCATGAACTTTCCTTGTCCTTGGTATTTGTTAGCTTTGACGTCGAAAATGATTTGTTAAAATCTTAAATCGAATAAGTTATTTTAGATTAGATTTGATTTGATTATTTCGGACTTTGCTGGGTTTTGGTAGTAGCAGAGCTAGCGTAAGTTACTCTTTTCCAGTCGCAGGTCGTAGCCGTTCGTAGCAAGTGCTACGAACACTACGCCGTAGCCACAGCCGTAGCAGAGGTCTATCTTACTTGAGTGATGTGAATTCGAACATTTTGTAGGATTTGTTTAGTTCTTATTTATATCCAACGAATTAGGAGGCTAATTTTACTAGGCACTTCTTTCTGCACTTATGTAATTCATTGGATTTTTAACCATGAAAACCACACGTAAACCAACATTTAAAAAGAGTACTGGCTGCTTTTTTTTAAAGACCCTTTAGCAAGATGATCTAATTTGGGTCTAAGTTAGAACTGGGGAATTGTAAATAAAAAAGTGAAAAATATAAAAAAAAAAACTTTTCTGTCTGGTATACTATAAAAATAAATAAGTTTAAGATTTATCGCCAGAATCATTTTTGTAAGTGAACTTTTAATATCCTTACAAATCTTTGATGCTAGATCCAAAGGAAAAAAAAATGACGGAAAGAGAGAAAATGAAATTGATGACAGGCTTTTAGTTGGATTAATGAAAGTATAGAGTGCTGACATTGATGAAGAATTGTTAGCTGGAAGGCTAGCGCACGCGACGACCTGTCGTTTGACTGAAAGCCACTGCGCGGTAAAGTAAACTTTGTGTCATTTAAGGCAGTAAGTACAGTAAGACAAAAACAGTGGAATTACAATGAGTTTTACTGAGTTTATTTTTAACTTTGTTAAATTTTCAGCTTTTTTATAAAAAATGTGAAAGTATATTTGGATGTTTGCATGTTTAAATGTTTGGATGTTTGTTACGCTTTCACGCCTAAACTACTAGACAGATTTGGACGAAATTTGGTATGAAGATAGTTTGTAACCTGGATTAACCTATCGGATACTTGTTACCGGAAAAAGTCTTATTCCCATGGGAAAATCATACATAACGCGAGCGTAGTCGTGGGTGGACCGCTAGTATCTAACAATAACTAATCACTATCAGTTGCTCGTATTTGTGTTGCATATTTCTTTATATTCTTTTGTATTTATACATTTGCACTTAATATATGCATTTTAGAAATTTTGCTGGTTTTGTATTATAAATATTATACGAAAATATCATCATACATATTATTTGATTAGGGTTTTAGGTAAATCACTGAAGAAGTTTATATATTTTGTTTGCTATCACCACATAATAAATAATAGTAGCAGATTTAGATTTAGGCTCAAGTTTAGGACAATTTTACTTAAGTATAAAAAACTTTAAGAATCACATCACACTAATATTTTAAATGTGAAAATATTTGGATGTATGGATGTTTAGATGTTTGTTCCGCCTTCACACCTGAACTGAACTGTACTGAACGGATTTTGATTAAATTTGGAATGAAGATAGATTGTACCCTGCATTAACACATTAAACACGGGAAAAAGTCTTATTCCCACGGGAAAATCTTACATAACGCGAGCGTAGCCGCGGGCGGACTGCTTATTGACAACATTATTTTTATCATGATCTTGTTATTTGCCAAAGAATGTTGAACCATACGACAAAGTATTGTTTTTCTCAGAGTCGTAGATAATGGCCGTGTCATATTTATGATTTATCTTATCTGTCGCAAGGAAAGTTCGCCAACAATATATTATTATACTTATCCGTCGTTCTTCCTATCTTGTTTGCCTTTTGCTTATTATACAAGAAACTTTCCATAAACATTCATCCTGCCTACACGCAGGCGTACAATATTTTATATCAACTTGTTTTTTTTTTTAATCACTATTTAATAATCACTATTTATACCAGAGTGGTAATATAGTGGGCGCGGACTTGCGGGGGAGCAGAAGGCTCGTACCCCTTAGGAATTTTATGACAACGTATCTGGGGGCGCCCTCAGACGGGCTCGGACCGCGGCCCAGAACGTTGCCAGGGCGAGAAGCGCGTCGGAGAAGAATGACCCCTACCGGGTCTTACTGAATTATCTCAACTAGTTCTAATACGTGTACGTTGAGACTTAATTCTCTCTGTCACGCTCTAATCCTCGTCCTATTCACCTTTTAAAGTTTGAAAAGGGACAGGAGATGGCCATTCTAATATTAGAGCTGTGAAACATTGAATTTGAACCTTACGGTCGTGTCGATTGCACAATTTTAGAGAGCACTTAAAATATGCGACTTAATAATCTCTTAATCTGACAGCTATGCCCTTATTTTAGGTTATTGGATCCGTAGCCAAGGTGGTAGTGTATCTGCCTCCGACGCACAGGGTCGCGGGTTCGAATCCCGCCCAGGGCAAACATTCGTGTGATGAGCACTTGCGTTTGCCTTGTGTCTGTTTGTTGTTTATCTATATAAGTATGTATTTATCTATTTAAGTAACGTATATCAGCTGTTTGGTACCCATAGTGCAAGCTCTACTTAGTTTGGGATCAGATGGCCGTGTGTGATGATGTCCCCACATTATTTATAATTTTTCGTTCAAATTAACATCATTCGTTCATCTAAATTTATCACCTCTTTCATTGGTCATAAAAACGAAAGGGATAGTGGATTTTAAATTAGAATTAGAGCATGACTTCCCGAATCGGAGCCATTATATTATTTTGATATTTTATCTCATCAGCCCATGTAAGTCCTCGTTAAAAAACGGCCCGTTACAGTCCACTGCTGGACTATGAGCCTCCTCCACTTAAGTGGAAGGTTTTGCCATAATCTCCACGCTTGGCAGGCGGGCCGCTGCCTCCCGTCCGGGAGACGCGGGTTCGATCCACATAACGCACAAATTTGTTTTCGAATTTCAAATTCATATGTACGGTGAGGGAAAACATCGTGATGAATCCTGTACACTTCTGCGAAGAAATTCGAAGGTTGTGTGTGAAGTCGACCTACCCGCACTGGGCCAGCGGTCGACTAAGGCCTAATCGTCCTCATTCAGGATAGGCTCTAGCCCCTCGGTGAGGACGCATATGAGCTGTTGGTGGTGTCCTGTATTCGAATAAAATAAAAAAACTTATCCCAAGCAAATAATTCAAGTTATTTGCCGTCCTGTATACGAGTGAATCAGTCCAATTAGAAGAGGTGCAATAAGCCCGGCAAGTTTGTCTACTCAATGTGAGGACACAGTTGGCACCCCGCCAAGTCTTGTGTTATCATACTGTGAATCGGCAGAGCATACCGAGTATCTTAGTGATGCGGAGTTTGAATGTTTTCTTATTACGTGAACTAATTAATAAGGCTTAATTATCAACAGTTCATATACGTCCCCACCGTTGGGCTCGAGCCTACCCTATAATACACTGTGAAATTTACATCATTTTTTCCCGTCGTGTAGTGATAGTACCCGTCAAACTGAACAACTTTTCGCGAAAAAAAAAAATCCTGCGACAAAAAAATTTTTGGTCTCTCCATACAAAGTGAGACTCCCGACCGACCCATTTTGTATGGAGAGACCAAAAATTTTTTTGTCACAGAAAATTTTTTTTTCGTGAAAAGTTGTTCAGTTTGACGGGTACTATCACTACACGGCGGGAACAAAACGATGTAAATTTCATGCTGTATTAGGGCGATTAGGCCTTAGTCGATCACGCTGGCCAAGTGCGGGTTGGTCGACTTCACACACAACCTTTGGATTTCTTCACAGAAGTGAGCAGGTTTTATCACGATGTTTTCCTTCACCGCAAGAACGTCGAATAAACGTACATATGAATTCGAAATTCGAAAACACATTGGTACGTGGTGAGGATGGAACCCGCGTCTCCCGGACGGGAGGCGGCGGCCCTAGCCACTAGACCGCTGACGCTCTAGTGGCATGTAGTAGATGTAAAATTAGGTAGGTATAATATTAATTTTTAACTTTTTATATACAGAAGAAAGACCATACAAACACACAAAGTTCTTTTCGTATAAAATATGTGTTTTTTTATTTTTTTATAATAAAAGTTAGGGTTTACACAGACAGAATTGAACCACATTCTAATGTTAGTTCGTCTTCATCATGTGGTTTGTAAGGTCGACAACCGACCTCACAAACCTTGGTGTCAGATTATTGAACCTCCAACGGCTTCTGATAATTATTGTTCGTGTGACGACCACTTTCGTAGATAGCAGTTAACGTGCTTTCTGAAGTACCAAACCATCTTTCTCTTCGGACGATCAGGTAGCTCAACCTACAATTTCCTAACCAAACTGGAAAGAGTGTCATAAAGATTTTTTTGATAAAGTCCCCACCAGACTTCGAACCCGGAATCTCTGTGATGAAAGTCGTGTGCTCCACCGCTCAGCCACGTAGGTTATTACACACTGCAATTAGCAGCTAGGTTGCAGTTCTTAAAAAGTCCAACTGCAATGACCCAAGCAAGAGTTTTAATCTGTTCTAATGAAATGACAGTCTTAATCCACTTTGATAATTAATTGATTTCACCGTCTAGACACTATTTTTGTCTCGCTTTGTTTCTTCGTAGTTTAGATTGCTATCTCAATGGGCAGTCGTTTATAAAGTACAGTCTACAACATGTACACTTTACACCGCAAATTTTTTACACGACTGCACAAAAATGGAGTGCAATGTGTTCAGGATTCATGTATGTATCATCATCATCAACAGCCTACCCTGAATTAGGGCGATTAGGCCTTAGTCGACCACGCTGGCCCAGTGCGGGTTGGTCGACCCCACACACAACCTTTGAATTTCTTCGCAGGAGTGTGAAGGTTTCATCACGATGTTTTACTTCACCGTAAGAGCGTCGAATAAACATACATATGATTTCTGAATTCGGAAACACATTGGTACAGGGTGGGGATCGAACCCGCGACTCCCGGACGGGAGGCAGCGGCTCTAGCCACTAAACCACTGACGCTAACGCTGTATGTATGTTATGTATTTTTTTTTTTCCTTTGGACCTCTATCTTAGCTGATGGAAACCGATGATAAGGTCGAAGATAGAGCACGCTCACCTAGAAGATGCTTTAATTATTTTTGAAGAGGGTAGGATTATAGTTCCACCATAACATCTAAATGTCTGAAAAGATTTGGATGTACGGGGTATCGTTAGAATCCTTACATCAGCCTGATTGCAGGGCAATCATGTTTTTGACCGAGCAATGCGTCTGCGCTTCAGCTTGGCCAAAATTGCTTTTGTATGACCATCTGTCCATCATCTGTCTGTTTGTTGTCTTCTACAGGTGGCGTTTCTCAATCGATTCTTTGAGATTTTGTGAGCAGGTAAATAAATAAGCCATTTCGAAAAAAAAAAGGTCTACAGAGTTTTTTCTTTTTTAATTTAAATAAACTCAGTCTTTCTTTTTTTTCGAGTCGATTCGGCGACTAAATTTGGGAAGACCAATACTCTGCCACAGATATGGCATTATCTGTGGCATTATAGAGGTCTTCGCGTGTACAGGTGGTGGGGCACGCTGGCAAGACAGTAAGTGAGCCATTGTTTGTGGAGAGTCACCACTCACTCACTCACTAAACTCAGTGGCGTCTGTTGACTGCATCCGATCACTGAAATTAAGTGTGTGGGATCTTCTTTGCTTTCGTGTGGGTGCTGGGTAATTTCTTAAAAAATTGGAGCGTTGTAAGTGCTTCGTAAGCCATATTGTTAACTCATTATTCAAGTCATGGCTCCTGGTAATTATCATACATAGGGTCCAAACTTATTTTGTTTGTTTTGTTGCTTAGTATGGAGTTTACTTATGGAAAATGGTATGGCTCACAAATAAAAAAATCCTTGCTTCGCCAGGTTTACGTTAAATGCGCCGTTGACCGTACATAGTGAAAATAGATGTAATGTACCTATTGGTATCGACTGGCAATCTGAGTTGGGATGTTTGATGTTTGTATTGACAAATAGTATCCAAGATGGTACTGAAAGGGGATACAAACTGTAAGATAAATCAAATAGACATTAAAAAAATGACATACGCTAAGAGCGTTACTCTAAGTTCATACAATTTTTCGATTTACGATTTTATTTTAAGATCCGTAAAGAAAATCCTACAGTAGACACACAGAAGAAATTACTTAAATAATGATAGATTTAAATTATTACACACCATACAGTTATTGGTTGTGTAACCACAGGAAGCGGTAGTGATTGGCTAAGACTGAATTGTTGCTATAAATACCATCTATATCCGCCTCTTTTTTACGGATAGACGTTAAGAGATAAATGAAGACAAAACAAAGAGTTTCTGTCCTGCAAAAATAAAAATCATTTTTGTTAAGGCCAGGAAGTCAAGAAGCTTATCCAGAAGAGTGCTTTAGGGCACGGCTTTTGGTCTTACTCTTTTCTTTATATATATAAATGGCATGCTTATTCATACTGAGACAGTGCACACTGTGCACAGCGTAAAACGTGTATTATTGAGACAATCGTTACAAGCTATCACGTCATGTCGTATTCTTGTTATGACTGTATCCAATAATAATTTGTTTATGTTACTATTTTATGGACTAACAGATTTTTCGTTAACGAGCACGACGCTTGTCATAAATGCTATATTCAAATGTTCCTCCTTTATTTAGTAGCTAACAGTTAGCACTAATAAACTCTGCGTAAAATAACATATGGCAAGCGCAGTGTGGAACGGCCACCTACGAGATGGACCGACGACCTGGGTCTTGGATGCAGGTGGCTATGGACCGGTCGCACTGGAGTGCGATTGGAGAGGCCTATGTTCAGCAGTGGACTTTAACAGGCTGAAATGATGATGATGATGATGATGATGATGAAAATAACATATTGCGCTTGTAAAATATACAAGAAGATGCACAATATTTGTGACATTTCCACAAAATTACTTCATGCAACACAAAGTTTGTTTCGTAAACTACATTTTGAGAGATATTATTAAAGATACAGTGAGAAGAGGCTAAAACTAATGGAATATGGTACTGATATTAATTGAATTACGTAACATCTATATCTAGTTTGATGATGCATCACTGGCCAATGCTCTCGCAAGCAATTTGTATTGATTTCTAAAAAGCTAGTGTTCTACGAAATAGTGTTAAAGTTAGGTTAGATAAGGCAAGATTTATTTAAAGGCGTACGTTGATCTACAGAAAAACAGAATTTGCTTAAGGAAGCTAAGCTAGTTTCTAATTAATTATAGTACTTACTTATTTCGCTGGCTCAGCCATCGACACTAATGTGCGGTACACTATTACTTTCAATATTTCCTTTTGTCCTCTTCAACATGTGAATCCGAGGCATGCAGTTTCTGCTGTCTTGCATCTGGAAGACATTGACGTATGCCATAATTATATTTCTATTGTTCTGTGACGCATGCACATTTTGGCATACAGTGCCTCTGAGAAACAAAAGAAGATCGCGCGTGTCCAATTTTTTTTCACTTTCCTACCAAAAATCATGCTGCTGCTGAATGTTGAACTTTCAGTTGAACTTAATGGAATGATTAAATGCCTTGGAATCACGCCTTTATTTTTATACTAGCTTTCCGCCCGCGGTTTCACCCGCATTTAATGAGTTTTCCCGTAGGAATGAAATGTTTTCCCGCAGTTAAAAGTGGCCTATGTCCTATTCCAGGGCCTAACCTAAATGTGTGCCAAGTTTCATCCCGATCCGTCAAGTGGTTCAAGCGTGATTCGGCAATAAACATCCAAACATCCAAACTTTCGCATTTATAATATTAGGTCCTTACATATGAAATTGGCGTTTTGTCGTACTGGCCACTTTGATCACAAATTTCTCCTATTTGGTTAGGAATTCGAAATTCAAATTTATACAGCTATTTTCACATGTAGTTGTGTTTCGTAAACCGTCATTCATTTGTTTTTTTACTTATCTTTTTTCTGTTTGCATCGCTCGATTTACAAAATGGAAAATTTGAAATATCGCGTTATTTACGAGTACGAGTTCCACCGTGGCACCAGTGCTGCGGAAACGGCTCGAAGGGTTAATGATGTGTATGGCGGTTGTGTCGCAAAAGAAAACACAGTGCGTTTTTGGTTCCAACGTTTTCGTTCTGAAAATTTCGACCTGCAAAACAAGCCCCGTGGACGGCCGGAGACCCAAGTTGATAATGAAGCATTGAAGGCTATTGTGGAAGCGGATCCATCGCAAACCACGTCCGAGTTAGCTGCAGGCTTCGGTGTTAGTGATAAAACTGTTTTAATCCACTTGAAGCAAATTGGGAAGATTAAAAAACTTGAAAGGTGGGTTCCTCACGAATTGAGTGAAGCAAACCGGCAAACGCGCGTCAACTGCTGCGTTACATTACTTGACCGGCACAATAACGAAGGGATTTTAAATCGAATCATTACCTGTGATGAAAAGTGGATTCTCTACGATAATCGGAAGCGCTCATCGCAATGGCTGGACCCTGGCAAGCCAGCCAAAGCCTGCTCCAAGCGAAAATTGACCAATAAAAAGTTACTTGTAAGCGTTTGGTGGACTAGCGCCGGTGTCGTTCATTACAGTTTTCTCAAATCTGGCCAGACGATTACGGCAGATGACTATTGTCAGCAATTGCAAACCATGATGGAAAAGCTAGCTGGTAAACAACCGAGGCTGGTCAATCGCTCTACGCCACTGCTGCTTCACGACAACGCTAGACCACACACTGCACAACAGACGGCTAGCAAATTAGAAGAGCTTCAATTGGAATGTCTAAGGCATCCACCGTACTCCCCGGACCTTGCTCCAACAGATTACCATTTTTTTCGAAATTTGGATAACTTCTTGCAAGGGAAAAAATTCAACTCAGATGGGGCAGTCCAAATCGCCTTCAAAGATTTTATTGATTCCCGTCCGAATGGTTTTTTTAGTAAAGGGATCAATGAACTACCTATGAGATGGCAAAAGTGCATAGATTACAATGGCTCATACTTTGATTAAATAAATATACTATATAAAAATTTTTCGACTTTTTGTTCCTCCCATACAAAACGCCAATTTCATATGTAAGGACCTAATATTAGTAGGATTGTAGTTTACCAAATGTTATTTTGTTCCAGCTTAAAATGGCGGACCTGGGTGCTGCGACGGGGGCCACCACCCCTGGGGCAGACAGCGTGGGGGGCGCAGCCCCACTACAGACCGCTGCAGAGAAGAAGAAGCCTGTGAGGCCGAAAAAGGCCGTTCCGGAGCGGCCTAAGACGAGCCTCCTCTGTTTGGGCAAAAAGAACAAGCTTAGAAATCTCTGTTATGATATTGTTGAGTGGAAGTATCCTTTTCTAAAGTGGTATTTGTAAGAGTATGTGTAAGAGCGTCGATGCTGCCTCCCGTCCTGGAGACGCTGGTTCGATCCCCACCATATACCAACGTGTTTCGAATTTCAATTTCTAAATTTCCTCAAGATATTTTTCTTCACTGGGGTGTTGAAAAAACGATGAATTTGAAAACCCATGGTGAACAAACAAACACAAAAACAAATGAAGTATGTGGTAGAGATCGAACCTGTGCTTTCTCAATGGGAGGTAGTGGCCTAAGTCATTACACCACCGATCCATGAAAATCCAATGTGCCTTTTATGTATCTAATACTTTAGCTAAAGACACATTAGCACAATTGACGTACCAATTAGAAATACAGAATAGTACTGCGCAGACAAGGTCTCTATTCATTTTCGAATGAAGGGGCATATCTAATACTTGTGGAGTGGAGTGGAATGCTCTTCCGGCGTCTGTGTTTCCGGAGTCTTATAATCTTGGTGTATTCAAGGCAAGAGTGAATAGGCATCTTTTGGGTGAGCGTGTATCATCTTGTACCTCGTCATCACTTTCCATCTGGTGAGACTGTGGTCAAACGCGAACCTATTTTACATTAAAAAAAAAAAACTTTAAACGAGCAATTCTTGTATATATTTGTAGAATCTCGGAGCGTTTCTTTTCTATTTGTTATTTACTCTTTTATTCTTTCATTTAGTTATTTAAATACAAAAATGACAGAAATTAAAATTTCTTTTATATTTTTTCGTGGTTCAAAGTTTTCCAACAGATGGCACGAGCAAAACTTGGTCGCCCTGGTATTTATAAATTATGAATAATTTCCTGAACGTAATAACAGACCGTTTGAATACATGATATTGACGACGATCTTCGCCAACTGCATAGCTTTAGCTGTGTTCACGCCGTTCCCCTATAGTGATACTAATAATACAAATCAAATTTTGGTGAGTATCTGTTTATTTAAAAATAAGAAGGATTATTTTAGTTAGAGGGTGTAATGCGATTAGAATTATAGTACAAAGTAATAAGTACATAAACACTTTTAAGTTTTCGGCAGCCCGTAGTCATGTGTGTTATTAATAAATTTATTTATACATTTTGTAATTTTTAATAAAATGGTATACATTCGTCTAGCTTCTGTGCACACCACTTTCGTAGAGATTCGTAACACTGTTCCTATGCCACTGTTAACAAAGCTTAGCTGAGCTTTAAAGCTCTTATAACATTTGCTCGTGCATCGACCTAACAACCCACATGCAAACTTTGGTTGTGGAACATCTTAGGTGGACAATTGATACACTTACCTAACTTGATATACTTACCTTGGATTACGTGCCATTGGTGTCACCGTCGACAGAAACGCCTGGGAGGACATTATCATCCTCAGTTTAGGCAATGCAGAAATGCAGATAAAAGTTAATATTTTATTTTATTTATATTAATATTAGGGAAACTTACAGCTTAGATAGTAATATCGTAACTATAGCTAAGATACAATACTTGAGCCAATTACAAGCTTCCGTCTGTGAAACAATGTTGGATAATTGACTACATACACTCATAGATACACAAGTAATTCAAACATATTAAACGTTCGCATGCTGAGAACAGAAGTAAAAAGTGTAAGATGAAAATTTAGATATTATATAACAAACATTGAGAGGGCGCTGCCTCATCTGGGACACGACATGCGTTAGCACTTTCGCAGCTTGCCATCTTTCCGCCACCAAGAAGGGTGCCGGTGGAGCTGCAGATGCAGCAGCACGGGGTAAACGCGCCAAATATGCTGCCCTGGAATCAATGTATGATTTTGTGCCGTTTGCCGTAGAAACTTCTGGACCCTGGAGTGCAGAAGCTAAAAAGCTAATCGCAGATATAGGGCAACGTTTGAGGGAGAAGGGAGGCGATCCACGATCTGGCTATTTTCTGGTGCAGAGAATATCTCTCGCAATCCAGCGTGGTAACGCGGCCAGCATAATGGGTACTTTCGGTCAGGGGTCACTATCCGGGGGGCTTTTCGACTAAGCTACAATGGTAGCTACATTTGGTCTATTGTGACTTTTGTATTTTGTTTGATTTATTTTTAAAGTGACAAATGTAATATTGACTTGTTTTATTATAAATTATTAATAAATAAATGATTTGATCTTTTAAACAAACATTTATGGTTGAAGTTCACAAAAGGCGTGAACTAGTGCCTAATAAATCAGTCCACGAGATCTGCAGTTCATAGTGCGTTTCATAAATAATTAGGGCAAACATTATTTTAATTTTGATACGATAATGATGACATTTGCTTGTTCTCAGGAAAAAGTGGAGTGGGTGTTCATGGTGATATTCACAGCTGAGTGTGTGATGAAAATAATAGCGTACGGATTTTTATTTCACCCCGGTGCCTACCTGAGAAACACGTGGAACAGTTTAGATTTTACTATAGTTACTATTGGGTAATGAAGTTTTTTTTACTACATTCTTTATAGGAATCTGTTGTCTCTTTTGAAATTATGATTTGACAGCTTCCGAGATTGAGTGGTTAAAATTTCACCCTTTATTATGGAGGTCCCGCATAAGAATCCCGGTGGGGACAGTGCCAAGCAGAAACCACTTTGTTAGATTTTCTCCAGAAGTTGCAAGCTGAACACGGGCCTTTGGCGGCTCTATAACACTGACACCAGGGCTTGTGAGGTCGGTTGTCGACCTTACAACCCACACAATGAAGAAGATGATTTGACGATTCTTTTTCTTGACACAAGGTTAACTTTCCTGTGAGAATATGGATTATTCTGCTGTAGACGTCCACTCTAGAACAAGAATCTCCATCACGATCAAAAATTTTGAAGGACTTTGATAACGATACTATACTGGTATCATAGGAAAACTCAAAGCTACCCAAAGGTTACCCTTTGCAGTATTTTAAATTATTGACCGAGCGAGCGTAGCGTCTCCGTTTCAGCTTGGCCAAAATAGCTTTTGTATGTCTGTCTGTCTGTCCATCTGTCTGTTTGTTCCACTCTACAGGTTGCGTTTCTCAACGGATTCTCGTGAAATTTTGTGAGGTTCGATAAATTAATTAGTTTTTGGAAATTTTAAAAATTACGGAGTCATGGGGGTTGCCAGCTTACAAGGTCTACCGCTGAGGCTGTTTTCCTCTACAGGTCACATTTCTCAACCAATAAAAATAAAAAGACAAAATTCATATAAAATAAATAAATAAAAAGTAATAAGTACAAATAAAAAAATATTTGACTTAAATAAATTTCAGGGTCGAGGATGTTTGTGGAGTGTAAAAAATAAATATGAAAAGATATACAAACTCGCGAGGTCTACAGCCCACAGAGGGAGCCACTAGTTATTTTTAAAATAAAAGTTACTGTAAGAGTCGATCCTTAGAATACTATATAGGTAGATGTAACCCAAGATGTATTTGTAAAGAAAAATTTATATTTATTTAAAAAGTGGGAGGCTACCTTTTTGATCAGATCAAGATACGCAAATCTCTTGGCTGTACCATTTCATCGTACAAAAAGTTTCGAACGTAATAGCTATAACATGTGTATAAAAGTGTTTAACGTGTTGCCTTATAATATAAAATCTCTGTCTGAATCGAAATTTAAAACCACTATGTTTAAGATACTTGTAGACAATTGTTTTTACAATGTTGACGAACTTTTAAATTATCAATTTTCGCAATGACATTTTATATAATTAAGTGAGCGTTATTTTATTGCAGTTGACAATTTTATTTAATTTTAATGGTATTATTGTAATTAATTTAAGGTATCTTCTTGTTTGACATAATGTTATTTAATTGTTTTGACATAATAATCATTGTTAATAATAATAATAATTGTTCATTTTTAATTAGAAACATTGACATTTGCATGCCATATTATGGCGCAACACGCATGTTCTATTTTATAAAAGTGATCTATTTTGTTACCGTGTTTGCAGCAAATAAATTTCATTTCATTTCATTTCATTTCATTTCAAAGACTAACTAATTTGGTTTCTGTTCCAGTATTGCGAGTCAAGTGATACAACATTTTATAGGAGACAGTTTTGATGTCAAAGCCTTGAGGGCATTCAGAGTATTAAGGCCTTTACGCTTAGTGTCTGGAGTACCAAGTAAGTAAAACAAAATATAATGAACCGAAGCTTTAGTATCAAGTAGGTGTATATGTCGTGGCCATATCGTAGAATTGACCACATCATGAAATTTTCGATCATTTCATGAAACGGTCACATTTCATGATGTGGGCAAATAAATTTGACCAGAACATTTAACGATTTTGTCGTCCACGATTGGCCATATCGTGAAAATAGGGCGTCCATGAAATATTTAATAAGAATCTAAATTATTTTTGGTATTTATTGTTCTCTAAGTCCGAAAGACATTTTCAGAGTACTTTTTTATAAATTTTTTTTTTTCTTCCTCGTTTTAATAACGAATTATTCACTTTTTCACTGCGAGAAATAACGCAGCCGCCATGTTGGTACATAAACAAGGCGTTTCTAGCGCCTCTATCGGCAATTAATGTAATAATTTTATGATATGATCAATCAATAATCTCGATAATTTCATGAAGTAGCTGCGTTTTTAGTTGAACATATCGACAAACGATTTCTTATCATTGATCTGGCCAAGGCACATCATGATGTGGCCAATGGACAGTGAAAATTTCATGAAATGTGACCATTTCATGAAATGATCGAAAATTTCATGATGTGGTCAATTCTACAATATGGCCACGACATATATAATTTGACTGCCTCATAGAAAAATCTATGCAGGTAGAGTATCCTCCAAAGCAAGGTCTATTCTCCCACCTGTTTTTTTTTACTTCCCTCAGGAGGCTGGGTCTTTACAGACGCCATATTTGTTGTCCAATTTTAATGAGGAAAACTTTAGTAATATGCTAAGAAGAGAAGAAGATCCAACTGTATTAATCTGTTGATTTTCTTCTTCTTCTTCTCGTATTGAAAAAGACTAAATCATTCCAGCCCTAAATGTTGTCAGAGCTATCGCCTTATCATTGGCTTCAACGAAGTCATGCATTTATAAAATAACAATAATAAAATTGTGTTCCATAATAATATTTTCTTTTTCAGGTCTCCAAATCGTGCTGAATTCCATTTTGAAAGCTATGGTGCCATTATTCCACATAGCATTTCTGGTGCTATTCGTTATAATTATCTATGCAATTGTAGGTTTAGAATTATTCTCAGGAGTGCTACACACAACTTGTTATAATGAAATGGGTAAGAAATAATTTAAATGTAGAGTAATCGAGAGCTTTTTTTTAATTCTTAGACTAATTTATTGTTATTATGTTATTTTTGTGTGCAATAAAATATTCTAACTTAACTTACTTACCCTTGCTCGAAATTTTAAGTTCGTTGTAGCGTTGAAAAGTTGAAATGGGATATAAGTTTTTTATTTCTACGAGTATGTTTATTATTTTTTAACACGCTTTTATTAGCTTCACTTGTAACTAACTGTATAAAATGTATGTAAGAAAATCTTGGAATCTTAATTTGACCCACTTCCCGGTCTTCGATTAAGATAAAATTTTGCACACGCTCTGAGTTCTGATGACAATACATGACTAGCTAAGAAACGTCATTACAAATCTAATATGGCGGCCTCACCAAGATGGCGGATTGGCTGTTTGAAATCCACCCCCATGATATGGGTATCAAATGAAAGGGTTTGCTGTCAGGAAAACGAAAAAAATTGTCACGTGACTTAAATCCAATATGGCAGACGTCCAAGATGGCGGACAGGCTATTTGAAAAGCACCCCCATGATATGGGTATCAAATGAAAGGGTTTGCTGTCAGGAATACGAAAAAAAATGTCAGGCGACTTAAATCCAACATGGCGGACATCCAAGATGGCGGATTTTTTCTAATTTTCAGTGCGTGCTAAAAGCGTGTTTTTTAGTTTTTTAAACTATTATTTATTTTTACCAAACATTTCTGAAGCGCGTCACCTCACGCTAGCGATCGTCCTTTATTCTTCTGAGATTTTTACTTAAAGAGATAGTTGATTGTTTTGTTTATTTCTATTATGATTATCAGGCGTGTAGCCAATCAAAGTTTTCAAACAGATGTTTAGTTTCACTGAACTACCCGATAGGTTTTGCGTTTAATGATTACTTTCACCGGTTACTTTGTATTGATGTGAATCAATATAGATTTGAAAGATATTTATGAAGCTTGATTTGTTTTAGGTGAATCATTAGACAAAGCCTGCAGTACAGATAAGAACGTCGGGTACCAATGCGAAGAAGGCGAAACTTGCAGAAAACCGTGGGACGGCATCAATGATGGTATCACAAATTTTGATAACATCGGCTATGCTATGCTGACAGTATTTCAATGTATATCTCTTGAAGGATGGACTGATATCATGTACGCTGTAAGTGGTAATCATATTTTCTTATTAATAAAGAATATACGATAGAAAGAAAAAGATGATAGGGAATAACGATGAAAATAATTTCTTTGACGCTCTTCATGGAAAATATGTTGATGGCTTGATCGCTTTAATTCAGAGTAGGCTTGCTCTAGGTAGGCGTATTTTGCTAATAACAACTGGTAAGTATTCAGGCGGAGTGGGTGATCCTCAACATTGGAAAGACGTAGATTTGATGTAGAAGACTTTAATACAGGTTCCACAATTAAGAAACAGATACGTAAATTAATTGCAAGGGAAAAGGACGCGCGGGGTCAAGAGCACGGTTTGATCCAGAACGCGGCGGCGAGTGCGACGGAGCTGGTGCAGGCCACCGCGGGGTAAGCGGGCGGCGCGGGAGGCGCACGAGTCGAGGACACGTATGTGTGCGTCGTGTGTCATCTTGAGTTCTTTCTATGTATGCGTTAACACAACGTATTTAATGCAACGTTACACTACGCTACGTTACAAATTGAGAGTGTCACAGCGTTAGAAAGAATACAATAGAAAAGAATACACCTGCTGAAATAATACCACAATATTATGATTTAAAATTGAGCCTGTGTTTTATATTACAGATAGCAAATGTTAAAGGCAACGCTTGGGTGTGGATGTATTTCGTCTCATTGGTCATCTTTGGCAACTTCTTTGTCATGAACCTCATTCTCGGTGTGTTGTCAGGGTAAGTACTTGTCATCTGAACTGGAATCAAGTAGATGAAAAAGTAATAAGTTAAATTACGTGGATTGAGTACAAATCGTATAGGTTTACATAATACTGACACAAAAACGTCTAAAACTTGTGCAGTTTACATAACTTTCCATTCATATTATTTATACAATGAATTAGACTGACATGTTTTGGCGTCCGAGTCGTCATGATGTCAAACATCATAAAAACGATACATTTTTCTATTTGCAGAGAGTTCTCAAAGGAAAGAGAGAAAGCGAAAAACCGCGGTGACTTCCAGAAGTCAAGAGAGAGACAACAGTTCGAAGACGATCTGAAGGGCTACCTGACTTGGATAACCGTAGCCGAAGAGCTGGACCTGGAGAATGATCCGGGGCAAAAGGAAGACAACCAAGATTCAAAAGGCACGTAACATAAAACAAAAGAAGTCGGGCACTTACAATAGGGTATCGGACTGTTCCTAAATTTACCATATTTTATTAATTATTTTTAAAATATAGATTAGTAGTAGACGATTCTAGAAGGAAAACCAGAATCGGTTGAAAAACGAATTTACCACTGTAAATTCGTTTTTCAACCGATTCTGGACATATTCTGAACATATTGAAACTTTAAAAAATCACTATTTTTTAAAGTTTCAATATGTCTGTCTCTTTCAAAAACAATTTTTTGTATGGAGATTATATGGCGTTACTAACAAATGACGTCACAAGGGGTTATGTGTCTCTCTGTCTAATCTTGAATTTCAAACCTTCATAACTCGGTCAATTTTTAAGATGAAGCAAAAATTCTTTTAGTGTTCGATACCAGAAACTAAGAAGTTTTGATTTATAAAATAAAAAAAAAGTAGTCCGATCCCCTATTTAAATATTTTGTATATTATACAAACTAGCTGTAGCAGTCTATCTACCTAATACACTTCTTTATTTTCTATCTTTTGTTACTGAATGTTCTAGATTTTGATCACTTTACTATTAGCATTGACTATTTCCTGTTATTTTCTTGTGGGGAACAATAAGCAAGGTGGTTTCCAAAAAAAGGTTTGATGTTTGAATTTGACAACTGTTATCCAAAAGTTGTACTCAAATAATTTGTAATAATAAATTACTTCAGACCAACAACCTAAACACTAAAAGTGCAAATCAAACGAAAAAAGAAGACGTTTTTTTTTTTTAATTGGCTTTGACAGGAAACAATAGTGTATTTAGTTTCTTGCATATTGTTCACATAATAAATGATGAGAATGATCAATCTTTATCTTATTTTTTATAAATGTGTATCTGCCAACAACATCTACTCGGAAAACGAGGATTTAAAGTAACATTAAATGTCTTCTTGTTCTTGCATAGCTGATCAAAACACACCGGATGAAGCAGAAGGTCTATATTTTTTGTATTTAAAGGTCCCATAGTTGTGAAAGCTACTGCCACTCATTTCAAACCTCACCTGTTTGCATGGCCACCCTATACCTAGATCCTATTTGATTTTTATTGTATAAACAATAGATTTCTAAAAAGTACCATTGAGGTGGCGGCGGCGTGGCGATTTTCTCTTTTTTGGATATGATTATATTTATATTGTTCAGTTCGTAAAATTATAAAACATTTTGGAAATCCTTGTCATCTTTACTATTGGTTTAGTTGCCTCGCAATGGTATTTTATGTTAATCTTTTATTTTCCCTAAGCTTCTTACGGCAACCAAACACACAAAATAAAAAGAAAGCCCTTAGTGTCTTTCCTAGCAGTCGTTTATATTCTATTTTTTATAATGTTTGTCCCTAATACAAGTGTTAGCATACGATGGTACGACTTTGATCCCTGCTACGATATTTCATTCATTGCTATCCCTCCTGCAGATTTTTTCGTGTATTCCATTGCTAAAGTATTTATATTCCTTGATGTAGAATATTATCTTACAATCATTGTTTTTGTATCCCTTGAAGCTCTCCCAATTTGGCGCATGTTCAAAGATATTTAATAAAAAGTAAATTAATAATTGATAACGGTTTTAGGCAACAAAGGAGGCAACAATGACGATGGGAAGGGATCACAAACAAATGGCAACGGGAACGGAGATACTAAAACTACAACCTGTAAACTCTACTGCAAAAGGTTTGATAAGGTAAATAAAAGATGATTAAAGTTTTAAAGTTTTTTTAGCGCCTGTAGTGACATCTGTGCTATAAACATAGAAGCGGAACATAAGAAGGAGCGACTGACAGTTGGACTTCTGTCCCCTGGCTAATACCACCCAGTCAGGTGGGTGATTACCCTTTCCCCGCAAGACACTGTTCCGCCTACTGGCTTTCCTTATCTATCGCAATGTGGATGGATATGTTAGGAGAGGACAACCAAAGAAAGGATTGTGTGAAGGATGATATTTTGTATGAGAAGGATGTGAGTGCTAAAATGAGGTCTAATAGATAGGGATGGATGGAAGAAGAAAATGTTTTCTATGTGAGCCGATCGGACAGGAAAATTATGATTAAACAATTTCGATTTTTCACCTAGAGATAAATTTTATAAAAAGTCGGTGAGATAGTGTACTTTTGGATAAGTCTGTTAGAAAATAAATAATAAGACCAGCATTATTTCACTTTAAATTTTGATATTTATACAAAACAATGTTTCAGGTGAATCGACGCACGCGCCGAGCGTGTAGGATGGCTGTGAAATCGCAAACCTGTTATTGGGCTATTATCGTACTCGTCTTCCTAAATACTTTAGTGTTAGCTACGGAACATTACCAGTAAGTACACATTTTACTTGGAAAGGAGACAGTCGTTCAGCGAACAAAGGTATCCTGGAGCGATAAGAATCACAAAAAAAAAGAATAGTGATAATCGTTTTTTTTTTAATTCTTTTTTTATTTAGGTTAACAAACAGTAACATAATACATTTTACAATCATAATAACATAGAACTTACAATTTTAATAATTGTGAGACCAACTACGTTAACCCCATATTACTATGGAATATAATCTAAAACACAAAACAATGCCCAAATCGATTATGACAGCGATCCGAGTTTCATCAAAAAGACTTGTAAATTAACTATCTGTATCTGTGAATCAGTGGTTATACGAGTTTATTAGTATCGCCAAGTTTTTATTTTTCTATGTGTACAGTGTAAACGTGTTTAACTGTCCATTAGTGATTTACTTAACTCAGCATCATCTTAGCACTATTGTACGCTAGCATCGCGTACACTATGGCCAAGTCATTATGATATGAACCTATGTCACGCAAGATCGTAACTGCTTACGAAACTCAGTTTCGATGGCGGCTGAAGGGGCTGGAGGACTAATAACAATTAAGATTGTACTAATCAGCCATAGAGGCTGTAATGATTTGATTTTATGAACACAATATGTTATGTGTTTTTCTTTTGCAGACAACCGGTATGGTTGGACTACTTTCAAGACTACGCTAATTACATTTTTGTTGCTTTGTTTACAATGGAGATGTTGGTGAAAATGTACGCTTTAGGGCTCGAGGTATGTAATGTTTTTAGTAAACTTGTTATTTAACATGGTTCATTAACGACTTCAAATTCATTAATCGTTCCAACAAAAAAGTCTACAGTTGGATAAAGGCTAAAGATTTCCCCAATGGTTAGTCATTTGCTGCCCACGTCCAGGAACATACAACGATATTTTTTTTTGCTTTTCAATCAAATAAACTTTGTAACCTAAGATGCTCTTATATAATTTCAAATAAGAAAATAATAATAATTTGTCTTGAACACTTTTTCATCAAATAACTACTCTTAAATGTACTTATATATATTATTTTATTAGACATGCCTTTTTCATGCTTCGGACCAATTTCGGTGACTGCTTCAGCTCCGATTTGTATGACAATATGTACTGATTAACTAATTCTTTCTTTTTAAAGGGCTACTTCGTGTCTCTCTTCAATCGCTTCGATTGCTTCGTCATGATCTGTTCTATCGTGGAATTGGGCCTCACCGTCACTGATACTGTTCCTCAGCTGGGTATCTCCGTGTTGAGGTGTGTCAGGCTGCTCAGGGTCTTCAAAGTCACTAAGTATGTATATTTGTTATTTTCATAATAGTTATTGGCTCACGCATGTCTCCATTAGAGGCTAGATTCTATCCTTAAATTTATTTGGTAGGTAGTTATATGTATAGGTATAAAACTCTATACACCAATTGAATGTTTATTACTAGAAATCAAACAAAAAACCGTACGGAAATGACTATAGCAAGTTGAGATATCATGCCTACGCGATTTATGTACCTTGATTTTGCATTTACTATTACACAGACTATTTTTATAAAATTCTGTTTTAATGACTAATAAAAATAAGATGGTTCGTCCAGTAAACCAACTACTCTTTAGGGAGATCCACACCTGCCTTTTGATGGGGCTAATGTGGATTGAGGGACTTCATGTAAAGTCGACCAATAAATTGGTTTACCACCCTAAGGTTGAATGTCAGTTGCAAATTATAGAACAACAAAGATTATTTTAGTTTGCAGATCTATCTGTCAGATACCGAGAATAAACCTTATTGAAATTTTCGATAACTAGGAAATTGAATGAAAAATGGTAAATCACTTTCTTGGTCGACCTTACATCAACAGCTCAATACATACGTCCCCACCAAAGAGCACGAGCCTACTCTACGTTAAGGCATAAAATACTTCGCGCAAAATCTTTATGTATTATTTCAAAAAACAACGTAAGATAAATGTTACAAAAGATGGTGTATTTTTTTAGATACTGGCAGTCACTCTCCAATCTAGTTAACTCCCTCCTCAACTCAATCCAGTCCATCTTCTCTCTCCTTCTGCTTCTCTTCTTATTCATCATGATCTTCGCTCTGCTGGGCATGCAAGTCTTTGGCGGGAAGTTCGACTACGACCTAGAACAAGAAAAGGAGAAGCATAATTTTGATTCTTTCTGGCAGGCTGTCTTGACAATGTTCCAGGTAATTTAGCTCTAAAATTGTTTGCTGTTCATATTAATTTGTTATTAACTTGTGTACTGAGATCATTCTGGCCTGTTGCTACTGATTGTAAAGAAGCTATTTTGAATGTTATGAAATCGCCAGTCTGAAATCTCTAAAGATGCCACTATGTTTTTCAGATATTGACAGGTGAAGATTGGAACGTGGTTATGTATGAGGGTATCAAAGCCTACGGTGGTGCTGGAACCCTCGGGATGCTTGCTTCTATTTACTTCATCGTCATCTTCATTTGTGGTAACTGTATCCTTTGCAAATTTTAAATATAACCTATACCAGCTATATTTATTTAGGCTCTAGCGGTCCACCCGCGGCTACGCTCGTATTGTGCATGATTTTCCCGTGGGAATAAGATTTTCCTGTAAGAAGACGTATTCTATGTGTCAATCCAGGTTACAAACTATCCCCATTCTAAATTTCATACAAATCCATTGAGTACTTTAAGCGTGAAGACGGAACAAACATCCAAATATCCTAATATTTTTTCACATTTATATTAGTGTGATTTGATCCACCTCATTTATTTAAGCAGCATGCTTTTTTTTCTTCTCGAAGGGGAAGAATAGCTTGAAATAATACCAAAAACATAGAACAAACAAAACCATGAATGAATCTTTGTTTTTTTTTTTATACTTACGTTTCTTTATCTTTTTTTAACTAAGATGAATTTATTGGAAGAAATATTTTTTTTATTGTCCATCGAAGCGATAAATAAAAAATTTAGTCGATGTTGGACATGGCAACATGGCTTGAATTTGCATCTCCACGGCACGCTAATCAAGTCACTGATTTTCATAAAAACTGTAGGTGATTGGTTTTAATTCAGTAGTTACCTTTTGTATAATCAACAGCCCGTTACAGTCCACTGCTGGACTATGAGCCTCCTCCACTTAAGTGTTTGGTTTTGCCATAATCTCCACGCTTGGCAGGCGGGTTGGAGATCGCAGATTAAAAGGTATCAGAGAGCGCTGCTGCCCGTTCCCTGTTCAATGTGTAGTCCCTAAGTCGCCTCTTACGACATCCACGGGAAGAGTAGGGGTTGGTGACAAATGTATTCTACACTGCCGTCACCACACGGCTACTTTTTGTATGAATTCGTATTAATTTGAATATGAATTGTATGAATTCGTTTAACTCAAATAATCAGATATCTTATTGAACGTGTTCTTGGCTATCGCTGTCGATAACTTGGGTGACGCTGAAGAAATGGACAATCAGGACATAGAAAAAGCTAAAGAGGTAAATAGATATATTATTGAGATAATTATTTCATAGGTTACAAAATTGGTTTGGTTGAATTTTATTTGCAAATAACAAAGATTATTTTCCTAGGCAGATCGATCTTTCTGTTTGAGTATCAAACTTTATTGAAATTTTCGTAAACTAGAAAATGTTGAACCCACAACCAGTTTCATAGCCGAATGTACAGTGGACAGCTCATCAAACTATACATATTTGTTGCAAACTAGGCCGTATTACCCTGGTGTTTAGCTTGATGAGCTGTTCACTGTACACAATCAATGTCAGTAGTTTATCTTTAATCAACTTAAAATCGAATAAAATATTACATTTTAAATCAGGACGAAGATAATGCAGAAGCAGGCAATCCTGAACTTGATGATGAAGAGAAAGGAATGACTGATGACGAATACGTTAATGAGGAAGAAGGATATTCTACAGAGGGGTAAGTGTTTTTGTATAAGGCATACAGATCTGTTTTAAACTATAATTTGAGCGTGTTTCATTTCGAGTTCTTCCTCATCATATTAATGGTACAGCTTATGAGTTACAATGTTCTTGTAAGTTTAAAATGTAAGATGTACTCTATCATTATAATAGTGATAACAATTTAAAATACTTTCTGTAGCAGCCTGCCTTATAAAAGATACAAGAGGGTTTTGAGGTAAGAAAAATTTGATGATGTACATTCAAACTCTAACAGCCTAATAAGTAGCTACACAACGAGCATCTATCAGTATTTTACTAGTAAAAGTGATTATTATTAAACAGGGAAGACCATGAATATGATGAGACAGCTTCAGAAGAAGAAATAGAAGAACAAGAGCCAGAAGAGAAGGAAAACGCTGATGATGCTCTGGTGAAGAAACAGAACGGTAAATACCTAATGACGCTAAGAAAGATTTAAAAAAGCGTACGCCCAACTAAAGTAAACTTAAAATTAGTCCTGCACTTTCCATTATTTTTAATTGAAAAGGGACCGAAGATCATCGGTTTTGTTTTTGTCTTTGACTTCACGACTAACTGTCAATTTTAGTGGCTTTTTATTCGCCATGGTGTTAGGTAGGCACTAAACGAAGACTAAATTTGACAGTTGTGAAGTCATAGACAAAAACAAAACCGATGATCTTCGGTCCCTTTTCAATTAAAAATGATAGAAAGTGACAGGACTAATTTTAAGTTTAGTTTAATTGGGCGTATGCCGAATCGACACCAATATTGAACGAATTTTATTATTTTGCTGTATATGATCATTGTCTATCTGCACTCATCAATTATCCAATAGCAATTTGACCAAATCCCGGTTTATATTTAACTACAAAATATAGATAATATAATATCTCTCTCCGATGGTGTTAAGGCCACAGCACAGTCACTGGCTCGACAATGTATGCGGATAGCGATCGTCTACATCCACTCTCGCCAACGCTCTCGTAGTTGTGACATAACGACCCCATACACACACACACGAGACAGTGTGCGTTCTTAAACACATACACTACAGATAATATTACGTGTCTTTGAATATTTTTAATTTTTATTTTTGCAGGAGATATTAAGAAAGAAGATGAAACAATGAAACATACTCATCCATCTTTGAGACCACGAAGAATGTCGGAGATTGAAGTCAATTCCGATGATGATAAACCAATCCCTGATGGCAGCAGTTTCTTTATTTTCTCCAAGACTAATCCGTATGTTGATGCATTTAATAATTTTTAGATTTTGGTAATTTATAGTCACGCAAATAAATTTACATTAACTATTTCATCATTTGTTTTAGGTTCCGCATTCTCTGTTATAAAACTCAGAACCACGCTTGGTTCAAAAATTTTATCCTGGCCTGCATCTTAGCATCTTCTGTTATGTTGGCTTTGGAGGATCCTGTGGGAACCAACGAGGGAAAGAATGAGGTAAAGGAACGTTAAAAAGCTTAAGAAGGAATATATTATTTTCTTAACGAGTTAGTTTTTATATCTGTAAGATATTAGCTAAAATGTTATCATGCATGCATGCTTATCCTTTTTGACAAAACAAAATCACAACTATAGACTGTCAGGTCAGGTAAAAAAAACTCTACTCCTACCCAAGTAATAAATATAGCTTCCGTGGCCGAGTGGTCGAGATTTCAACGCTCATCACGGAGGTTCCGGGTTCAATTCCCGGTGGAGACACTGTCAAGCAAAAATCTCTTTGTGAGATTTTACCCAGTTTGGTTAGGAATTTGCAGGCTGAATCACCTGATTGTCCGAAAAAAAGATGATTCCGTGCTTCGGAAGGCACGTTAAGCCGTTGGTCCCGGCTACTATCGTTACACGAGCCATGTCAGTGGCCTTTGGGCTTGTGAGGTCGGTTGCTGGTTATAACCCACACGATGAAGAAGAAGAAGAAGTAAAAAATAAACAATCTAGATTTCTTAAAATAGCAGGTTCTTTTTGTTCCAGATCTTAAAGAAAATCGATCTATTTTTCACGGCGGTGTTCTCCATAGAACTGCTCCTCAAGCTCGTCACATATGGTCTGATCCTCCACAAGGATGCCTTCTGTAGAAGCGCCTTCAACGTCCTCGACATGATCGTTGTTCTCGTCTCTTTGATTTCTTTGGCTGGGTAAGTATTTTAATTTTTTTTTCAGTAGCCATTTGTGAGAAGACTAGTTTGTATTTAGTGTATTTATATTTATTTATAGGCCAGTCATATCGTACAAATGAAAAGGCTGAAATAGACATAATTGCAGTAAACTTGCTCTTTTGGTATGTTGTTTGGGTCCACCTGGAAAGTATTAATCCAGATTTGCAGCAGTCTGAAATTCTCGCGCGCTGAGTAATTGCTGAAAAACTCCCAAAAACGACATTGGAAGGCTCTGACGATAAAGGTCACTACTACGTTTTCAAAGTGTACAAAATTCCTGACAGTTTGAGCCCTAATTCAATTGTCTAATAGGTCTAGGATTCCGGTGACCATCTCGTACAATTACATTGATGGTGTCCTGACGTGTCGTCTATGCATGCGCACGTTTTCTAATAAGATTGGCTATTGCAGCCATCTGAGGGCACACGAAAGGGCAAACAACTAAAAAGCCCACACCTACAAAAGCAGTCGCCGTAGCCGAAATCGGCCTGGTAGATATATCCAGTTGGTACAATGCTATATTTAACTGTGTTAGAATTAATAAAAAACGCCATCAGAATCATAAATTCCGATATAATATAAAGTTAGGACTAAACTTTTTTCCGAAATGGCTCTTCAAGCGACTGTATCAATGGACGCAATTGGATGATAAATCATCTTAAAATCTATCTAACTTTAATTTAACCAATGAACAGAACACCTTTTGGATACAGTCGCTTGTGGCGCCATTCATTTAGTACCAGTTCTCCTCATTTGTAATTTATTTGATTACAGTACAGAGGGCGTTGCTTTCATAAAAATATTGCGAGTATTTCGAGTGCTGAGACCACTTCGAGCTATAAACCGAGCTAAAGGACTTAAGGTTGGTATTTAAATATTATATTAGTGTTTTATCAATTTTATACTATATCATATTTAATAGTTAAGGATTGTCACAAAAAACAATTGCTATTTACGAATTAAAAAAAGAAAAAGTATTCATATTTCGTATTCATACTTTTGTACTGAGAGAATTTAAGGCCTTTGCAAGCGACAATTTTTGCGCACATCAACGTATTAAACGACGTTGAGAGTCCAGTGGAGTTTCTTCTGGCCAGAAGATTTTTTCTTTGACGAAAGAATTTTGATCTTTATCTTAAACGCTAAAAAGTTCGTCAGTGCATTGCAGCGTCAATCTTAAGGAGCTAGTGATCTCTCACTTCATACAAACTGCCGACCCCTATGTATCGTCACCATCATGGTTAGTTGCCATCTGCATACAATCGGGGATTTACCGACAGCCAATTAAAAAAAAAAATAGTTCATAAAACTTCGATATATGGCGTCCCAGGGCCATCTATCGTCTCAATTAGAACTATTATTTTATTTTTTAAAGCGCTGTCAGAAAATCCCCCATTGTAGGCGAAGGGAATCACCAGCTCTATTTGATGTGTCTGTAGCTCTTTAAAAGTGTCGTTTGCAAAAGTGTAATCAATAAAATACTAAATTTACAACTGTATAGTAAAAAGACTTTTTACAATTTTAGCACGTAGTGCAATGTGTGATCGTTGCTATTAAGACGATTGGCAACATTCTGTTGGTGACGAACCTTCTTCAGTTCATGTTTGCCGTCATGGGAGTGCAAATGTTCAAGGTAGGGTACGGTTGACAACACGACACTAAATCGGTATAAACTGGCTTTTCTGATACTCAATTAGTCATGTCTCCTGTACAATCTTTGCAAAGCATTGTATGTAGTTTATCATTATTGGATCGAATATTATTTTAATAGATTAGAGGATGCTTTTTAGAATAAAAATAAGTATACATTACAACAAGAAAAGTGTCCAAACTTTTTTCCATCTTTAACCGTTTGAATAAAATTGCTTAGTTTAATGAATGGGGTTAAAAAACTGAGAACTAAAATTTAACGGCGCCACTGTTGTGTGTTTCTAAAGACGTTGATTGGTTAAACAAACGTCAAATAGATTTTTTGACGTTATAATGTCCAATCGCACATACAGACCTACCAACTTATCTGTTAAATGAACGGCGGCGCTAGTAGTAATACAAAATTACGTTTCAACCAATCACAACTCTGCTGCAAGTTGACACTTCCATAGCAATAGCAGTAGTTCCAATTTTGGCCATTTCACAGATACGAAACACTCGACAGTGGCGCCATAAGGTTCTTGTTTGAATGATGAAAACACCCGAATAATTTAGCCAATGTTGTACTATCTTTCTAATATCAGTGACGTCACATGCCAGTTTATATTGATAAAGTTATCGTGTAACCGGTTGTTACTTATCCAAATTCACATCTTGATAAATTCTATACGACACCTTTGGGTCAAAACTAATCATGATTCTTGTAAAAGTAAGTATATGACACACTCCAATTATCACACCCATCACAATCGGCAGAATATATACAAGGTGTAAAGGACAGTTGTCACAGGTTTTAGCTACCTAAAAATCCTATCCAACCCAAACCAAACAAACCCAAAAACTCACCCATTCCTGTCCAATCCCATCCTGTTACTTTTTTTTAGTTAGTAGGTTATCTTGGTATGTATCAGTTTATGGAGACTGTCGCGTACATCCGGTATACTAAGAAGAGTAACTAGACCTCTCTTCGCCTATAATTTGTATGTAAATAGAAGCCAAACAAAATGGCGTTTCACTGCTGCCTAGACTAAAATTCTTGGCCGCTGTCTGCATACAAATTCTACGCGACAAGAGATCCAGTTGATTAGCGCTGTTTGTGATGGGATGTATATTAAAAAAAAAACTCTTCAAAAAACATCATCATCTGATTTCGTTTCTTGTGTGTTTGCGGCTTTTTTCGTGTTTCCCAGAGAATTAGCCATAACTAACATTTTATTTTTTCGCTTCTTACATTCATGGGTCCAAAAATTCGCTAATCCCATAATTTGCATGCTTTCCTGTCCTCCTTCCCCAAAGGTGTTGTGTGGCGTGATTGCAGGTTTCCGATTGTGATTTTTTGGACTCTTGGAGCTTGACGTGTGTTATTTTGCACATCCAAACCTACCTTGACATTTCCACTCGCAGGAGTAAGGTACAGGCGCAACGAGGTATGAACGAGCGTTGACCTTAAATAACCTCCCCCCCACTTTTTCTGAGCGCTCACCGTTGCGGGTTGCGTTGGTTGATGTTGACGTTGAGTGTGTTTTTTTTAAATCTTAAGTCAGAATATGACGCTGACTTTTTTTTTGAGACAAAGTTTAATGGTCTACGCAGACCGACTGCATATGAACCGCATTATAAAAATGCAGTCAGGGTATCAGTCCTAATGGAATATTAAAGGATAATTGAAATAAAAGCAGGATTCCACGAAAATTCTAAGATGTTTGCAAAGATTCGAAAAAATTTAAAAAACTTGTAGGAGAGGATAATTTTTCGCAATTATCCTAGCTATTTCGCTGTAGTAAGCGCTGACTGGTATTGTTCCAATGTAAGCTGCGTTTGACCAAGAAGAAAACAACTGATTCTGAGATAAGCCAATCAGCGTTTATGTTTCCAATCATTCTGCCTGTCTTAAGATGATTGCGAAAAATTGGTTTTTCTATCAAGTTGTTTCCAATCTTCCGGATCTTTGCAAATTGTTGCAAATTTTCTATTTTGTCAATTATCCAACGACAAATGCAAGCGGATTATGTAGTTGAAAATAAGTTTTAATACTGATATATCAACTGCACTCTGACCGCATTAAAATTGCCATTATGCAGTTCAGTTGCTGTCAGTCTGTGTAGACCTTAAGACTTGTCTTATTTTTTGTGAAAGCAAGGACTAACCAAGTAAGTAAAGAAGCGTAGTTTAAAAAAAAGTAATAATGGTTTTGTTTTTTTTTTTAATCACAACTTCACCATCACTTGGACGAAACACAAAAAAATGGACGAACTTTTATTTTTCGGTAAAATTGCTGTTGTATCGCTTCTGTTTTGTTTATTTTTTGGCATTTTGTATAGTATGTCGTGAAGTGTGTAATTGCATCAATCAAATCGATCGGGAACATCTTGATCATTAACCAGTTGTTGGAATTCATGTTTGCCGTCGTCGGTGTTCAACTGTTTAAGGTTTTTATATAGTTTTAGTATATATTTACTAGTACCTATATATGTTGTACAATGTGTTTAATTATAATATTATATATTTTATGTTCAGAAAACTAGCTGTTGTCTGTTTTTGATAAATGTACCTATATATTTTCATGTAAGTAAGTAAGGTATGTAAATGTGTGTATTTTTATAAATAATTTTATGTTTGGTTTTTACACGTAGGTATGGTAGGCATTTTAGACTATTCCACCAAACTTTATATTATAAAAAAATATATATTTTAATGGTTATTGTTTCAACATAAAGTAACTTTTTTTTATTTGACAGGTTTTTACCGATACAGTGTATTAAACACATCAAACTAATATTTACCACACAAATTTAGATCATTTTCGAGAAACAAAAAAAAAATAATGAAATTCTGGTGGAATATGATTTAGAATATTTATGGGCTGAATGCATTATTTTGTGGAGAACTGCCACGTACTCCCTGTATAAGTTTTAATGAAAAAAAAAAACTATTGATCTCTCTCGGAGCAGATCAGCTTGACAGCATCACCAGAACCTTGCCTTGCTTTGTCACCTGACGTACAGTTCCCGGCCGAAAGTTATGCACATTGGGTTTCCGGTTTTCTTCTTCTTATAGTACCTCTGTGTCTACGACAAGATAAGCAAGTATTCTCCTCACACCTCAGACGTCACCCCGCAGTCGCCTTCAGCGCCCGCCGCGGCCCACCGCCGCGCTCGCGCCACTCTTCGCAACATCATCTCAGACGCCGGATGTAGTTTCAAATTGAAATTCAAATACCTTTTCATCATTATAATTTAGTAAACAGTCCGCTGCTTTATATTTTTGACTGGGCCTTAACACTCTCCATCTAGTAAAGGTTGGCCGTCAGTTCTGCAAACTACTGTCTGTCCTTCGCGAGGCGAAACAGTTCAGCGGCGTTGTTGACATTGAGTTTCCGGTTTTGTAGAGCATCGTCTCTCTCGCACGTAGCACTAACAGATTACTCTCTGTCCAACATCATCAGCTCATATATCGTCCCCACCAAGGGGCTCGAACCTACCTTAGTCGAGCACGCTGGCCCAATGCGGGTTGATTGAGTCTTTGAATTTCTTCGCAGGAGTGCAGGTTTCACCACAATGTTTCCCTCCACCGTAAGAGCGTCGAATAAACGTACATATGAATTCGAAATTCGAAAATACATTGGTACGTGGTGGAGATTGAACTGGCGTCTTCCAAACGGGAGGCAGCGGCCCTAGCCACTAGACCAGTGAAACTCTCGCCAAGCGCCCGATATATTATTTTCTGCCGGAACCTGTACATAATACGACTGGTTCTCGCATTTCGCGCTCTAAACCTTAATGGTCGTCCGTCCTTTTCACCTTTTAATAATTAAAAAAGGACAGGAGACGTTGTCAAATCTTAAATTTGAAATTTGAACCGTGTCGATTGCACAATTTTAGAGAGAATAGGTTCTCTCTAAACATCCGACTAAAAATCTCTTAATCTGAGCGCTACGCCCGTTATCGTTCATTCAAAATAATATCATTCGTTCATCTGAATTCATCACCTCTCTTTCATTGGTTATAAATACGAGAATAGTAGTTGGGTTTTTAAAATTAGAATTAGAGCATGACTGTGTAAATCGGTACCAATCTATTAAAAATTTAAGATCATTCAGTTGGGGGGGGGGGGGGAACTGACTTATGCTTGTTAAAAACTAGCTGATCCGGCAGATTTTGTCCTGCTATTTTTTCCAAAATCTACATCTACCCTACATCTATCCTACATCTACCCTACACCTACCCTGCACATTTTTCGTTTTCTTTTTTTTTAATGTAAGAATCTTCTACGAAGTATTAGAAAACATAAAAAAAAATGATGAATGAAATCGGTAAAGCCGTTCTCAACTTATAGCGTGACCAGGAGAAATAGGGGTTCATTTTTATATACCTATATATAGATACAGATAGATGTTTGACTAACAAGTCAAGTGATTAAAATAAAAGCTTATAAAATAGAGATTTATGTGCTGGCATCTATGTATAATATAATATAGAATGAATTGTATGTGTTTGTGCTTTTAGCTTTCATTGCAAATTGAAGCGAGATCAGGTGATTTGTGTATAGAATTGTGAATATAATGTATAAATATTACATGAAAAAATAAAGATACTAATATTAATCTGCTTTCAGGGTAAATTTTTTAAATGTAACGATATCACCAAAGTCACCTCAACGCAATGTCAGTGAGTATTTTTTCACGTTTTTTTTTAATATGTTTTGAAAAATCAAACACTAAATTATTCCGTCAGGGATTGAACAGGTTTTCTGCTTATACGCACCCGTAAACTTGTGGCCCAAACTCATGCTAGTCTGCCCATTATTCTGAATGAAATGATTAATACAACAAAAATGGTCTGCGTTTATGTCTTTTATATGAACTGCTCGCCTTTTTCGATTTTTGAGCATTCCAATTTTAAAGTCAAATCTCGATCAGAATTTATCGTTATTAAAGACGTCAAATACGTCCACTGCTGGACTTAGGCGTCCCCCAAGGATCTTCACAATGACTGGTCCCGCGCTGCCCACATCCAGCGGAAAACCGCGACCTTCACCATATCTTCGGTCCACCGAGTCTTCCGGTGCGTGGTCGCCATTCGAGTAATTTTCTGCCATAGCACCGCCGTCAGTTCTCCGTGCCAAAGTGCCACGCCCATTGCCACTTAAACTTTGCAATTCTTCGGGCTATCTTTAAATTTTCATCTTAAATAATAAACCAAAATATTGCATTACAGAGGCACTTACATTGTTTACAAGAATGGTAAACCCGATGTAGAGGAAAGGGAGTGGATAAAATTCAAGTTTAATTTTGATAACGTTATGAATGGCATGCTGACACTGTTCACTGTTTCAACTTTCGAAGGTTGGCCAGGGTAAGTGATCATCATCTCCACACTAAAATTGTCACAATTATACAGAGTGGACCACTCTCTATTCTACTCGTGACCATGGAGCCTGCAACCGTTTCGAAACATCGAGGTAATAATATTAAATATAAACGTGGTAATAAGCCCGTAAATTTTGACAATTTTTATGTAGTGTTCATGGTTTTTCATGAAAATCTCAAAACATATATCATCATCAATAAGGTAAATGGTAAAAATCTATTCAAATAATATGTACAGCCATTTCTTGAAGTTGAAGCTAGCTAATGATATCAGAACAAAAGGAGTTTGTCCATGGTTGGCAAGTTCACTACAAGTGTGGGCTCACTGTGGAGAAGAACGGCCAGAAGTATGTCCACAGGACTCTTATCTTCTGTCTGTACCTTTTAAAATAAGTTTGTTGTTTACAATAATAATTAATCAACAGCGGCACGTTAAGCCGTTAGTTCTGGCTGCCTTATTATACGAGCCAAGTCAGAGGCCTTTGGCGGCTCTTAAACACTGACGACGTCAGGGTTTGTGAGGGCGGTTGTCGGGTTACAACCCACACGATGATGATGATGATCAACAGCTCGTCTCCACCGAGGGTCTCTGAATTTATTCGCTGGAGCGTTCAGTCCTCACTATGTTTTCCTTCAGCGTTTAGGGAGCGGTGCGGGAGGGGTGATACTCATGCGCTCGAAGCGATCGTATTTTTTTACTCTGTGAAAGACGCATGCATTTTTACAGACTTGATGTCGACATCTGACTGAACCCGCGCGTAACAATAACACTAGCACCAAGAAACTACCGCAGAAAGTGCAGAAACCTACTCACTCAGTGCGTTGTGACTGTATTTTGAAATATCTTTCTTTTTTCAGATTATTATCCAACTCGATGGACTCTAACGAGGAAGACCACGGCCCTGTAGAGAACTCCAGACCTCTTGTGGCATTCTTCTACATTTTGTACATCATTGTCATTGCATTTTTCATGGTAAGTCTCCCTTACGGGCTTTGCAGAACTTTAAGTATTCAGTCTTCAAGTAGAAGTATATTTCATTAGTAAATCTTCAGTTTATTATTACCTACAAATAAAAAAAAATGTCTAAATGCGCCTTAAACACGGCATTAAAATTGAGGATTTTCTGACAGCTCTTTAAAAAGTAAAAATAATAGTTCTAATTAAGACGATAGATGGCGCCAAGTATACTTCATGGATTCTTTTTTTAATTATCCTTTTATGGCCTTGAGTGACCCGCCGTATTTCTTCGGTTCCCCGAATCGTCAACGCCATCTATCGAAAATTTATGAGCTAAAATCCCCCATTAGACCCAGCATTTAGCCAAGTCTAAAAGCCCCTGGACTGAATCAATAATCCTACACCAGTGCGGGCTTATAATTTATTTATTTGTACTGTAATAATTGTTTTCTGCAAATTATGGGATTTGGTAAAGGGAAAGTAGAAGAGAACATTTGTTTTCTGCCCACGACAAACTAACATGAGATATACATTTCATTTCAGGTTAACATATTCGTAGGTTTCGTTATTGTCACCTTCCAAAAGGAAGGAGAACAGGAGTTCAAAGACTGTGAACTGGATAAGAACCAAAGAAACTGTGTGGAATTCGCTTTAAAAGCTAAACCCATTAGAAGATACATACCTAAGCAAAAGATCCAGTACAAGACATGGTGGTTTGTGACGTCACAGCAGTTTGAATATGGAATATTCTTTTTTATTGTGGTCAATACTATAGCGCTGATGATGAAGTTTCATGGCTCTTCGAAGGAATATAGGAGGGTAAGGATGTAGTTTAAAAACTAAGTAAGTAGGTACCTATATTCATATAAAAATTAAGAACTAATGGCCTCTTCAACGGCCTAGTGCATAAAAAGTTTTAGTTAAGAAGTCATCGAAGTAGTCATGAGTTTGAGTGTTTTCCATGCTTTGGAAGGCACGTTAAACCGTTAGTTCTGGGTACTCTCCAGGACTTCATACTTAACTTACCGAAATGTGATGACGGATCTAAGTAATGTAACCTATGGAAAATTTTAAATTTGACTTTGACCTCTCCCTTAAGGTTAAACATCAGCTACAGTAGAGCCACCAATTGAAATAAATCATTTACTTATCGTCAGTGAATTCGTTTGAAATTATTATGTGTTTAACAACAATAGAATAGTTATAGATATATTTTAGTTACTGTTTTATAGTCCTTAATATAATCAATAAGTTATGTAAGCCATAACTGCCAAAAATGGCCACTTTTAACAGTTGCGACTTAACTTATTGTCATAAGTAAATGATTTAATTCAATTGGTGGCGCGGCGTTACTGCAGCTGACAATGGTGGACGTGTAGTCGTTTGTTTTATTTTTAACCGACTTCAAAAAAGGAGGAGGTTCTCAATTCGTCTGTATTTTTTTTTTATGTATGTTATTAGATATCTCCGCCAATTGCTAACCGATTTTAATAATTCTTTTTTCATTCGATTGGATTTACTCTCGAGGTGGTCCCATATTAATTTCGTCAAGATCTGATGGTGAAACATGAGGTAAAACTTGGAAATTCCTCAACAATGTAGCATTCGCGTCCTTATTCGTCTATTCTTTTAGTCATATCTCAGTCAGTTTTCAACCGATTTTGATGATTCTTTTTTCATTCGATAGAACGTGCTTTAGGGATAGATCCATACCAATTTTGTTAAAATCTGATGATGGAATAAGAGATAAAAGCGGAAACTCCTCAACCAGTGATAGCAACATGCATCGCGTGCGATACCGTTTGTGGTGGAATGTTGCTAGGCAACGAAATAAATTTGTTTTGTCAGTTTGCTGAAAATCTACGTTTCCCTTGTTCCATTTATTCGATTTTATCACATTATTGGCGACCGTGGCAGGGCAAGAACCTGCAATCTTCGGATATTGTATTGGAAATCACAAATAATTTAGCTTCTATGACCGAGTGGTTGAGTGTTTTAATCTTTTTACGGAGGTTTCGGGTTCGAATCCCGGTGAAGACACTCTTAAACGAAAATGTCCTTGTGAGACTTTCTCCAGTTTAGTGTGGACATTGCTGCCTGAATCACCCGATTGTCTGAAAAGAAAGATTATTCCGTGCTTCGGAAGGCACGTTAAGCCGTGTATCTCGGCTCTAATATCTACAGAAGGCGTCGTTACTCGAGCTAAGTCAGTGGGTTTTGACAAGGGCCCAGTACTATATTAATTGTGTGACCAGTGTGTGTGAGGTTGGTTGTCGACCTTATAATCCACAATATGAAGAAAAAGAAGAAGCCAGCTTACGTTCACTATCTGTAATCAGCTAACGATAGACTTTCAAGATACCATCTCAAACCTGAAACTCCTTACGAATAGCCCAGGTATCGGGGTAAACTGTAAGCTTATTAAGAGGGAAGAATCGTGCTCGTCCATACAAAAAGAGAAAACGTTTTTCCACTTCTATATATATTTTCCAATCTCCATGATTTTTAGTATGTTATTGACACAATGAAAGACTAGGTTTATAGTTTTGGCTTTTTTCAAAATTCGCAATAGATTCAAACTTATATAGGCAGCACCTCAAGTAACGTAATTTTTTTGATTAAAACTGTGTCAAAGTGTTTTGTTGAAATTTAGTAATTGGAAACCGTTTTCTCCCGAAGTGGGAATTTCATCAAGAAAAGTATCTATTGTCGGCGAGCTGCAACGCTCTCACTCTCTCTCTGCTGGGGGCATGAGCGCACGAGCGATAGCAAATGTTTTCCTAAATACCTATTTCGTTAGGATCGCGAAGCTATTCTTTCCTCTTAGCATTGTCAGTTTAGTGGCCAGCTGGACTACCAAATGACCTCTTACTTCGTAGCCTCTTACCCAGTTTAACTTATATTATTTTAGAAACTATTATATAAACAACTAAACGCGGTTGCAAAGCACGAAAGACGCAGTCTAAACTAAGCAAATACCAAAAATATAATAATCTTTGTACTGAAACTGTTAAATAACAAAACCTAGCTTTGGATAATGAAGAAAAATAATAGAAAATGTGTCGCGGTTAGGATTAATTACTTACATAAAAATTAAATATATTGAATAAAACACTGAAAATCATAAAATAAAAATAATTTTAACAAAAAAATAGAAACCTCCTTCAAATTGCCTTATATGGTTATCTCCACTAAAAAGTAACAAATAAAATAACATTCCAGATCGAACATGAAAAAAAATATTGCCAATATCCTCAATTAAATAGATAGGTAGTGTATTAAGTAAATATTTAGAATTTTGTACTTCCTTTTGGAGTCGGTGCCAGCCAAAAAATCGTCGATTAGTCGTGGGCAACTGTTTTAAGTCGTCGTCGTCGTTAAGTCAGTACATATTTCTATATGACTATCAATAAAATTCTTTGATAGTCTATAGCGTCCACTTCACTACTCGCGAAGTTGATCGAAGTAAGCTGAGGACGAGAGTATAGAGAGGCACTTCGTGCAACTTCGGGCTTCACTTTTACACCAATTTGACACTTCGTGAGACTTCGTCGAAGAACTTCGGACGAGAGTGTAGTGGGCGCTTATGATATAAATGTTTTATTGTGCTGCGCAGGATGCAATGCTGCACCCGACCAAACGCAGGGATAACGACAGGAGCGACTACCAAGAAAGTCCGGGTAGGTTTCATTCGATAAATAATTAATACTCGTAGTTTCGTCATCTTCAATTTTTGGCTGGCACCGACTCCAAAAGGAAGTACAAAATTCTAAATATTTACTTAATACACTACCTATCTATTTAATTGAGGATATTGGCAATATTTTTTTTCATGTTCCATCTGGAATGTTATTTTATTTGTTACTTTTTAGTGGAGATAACCATATAAGGCAATTTGAAGGAGGTTTCTATTTTTTTGTTAAAATTATTTTTATTGTAGTGTGAAGTGTATAATTTCGATAGTAATGTTTCGGGACTATAAACTTTAATAGGACAATTGAATCGCTTACACTTTGCTGACATTTTTAGATGATGCCAAGAGGCCTCGTGGTGGCTTCAGTAATTTTACTATCACATTACTGAGCCTGATTCACCGAACAACCGTCCTAGATTTTACACAGATATTACAAGGATTAGGGTCTCCTGTATATATCATCTTAAACCTACTAATATCGTTATATTTTATAAATCGTCGGGTATGTTTGCCGATGCGGCAATGCCTGACTTTTTTGCCATTGTCAGGGCTCTTATATCTTCTTTCTGGGAGAGATTGGTCAATTCAAAGAATAGCATTCTCCAGCTTGTGACACAGGACTTATCTAGTCCCATGATAAGACATTGGATCGCAATTCACAGGGACGCGAACAAAAAATAGTATTGTTATTTTTAATGTACTGTTTTATGTATAGGATAGTTTTAAGCTTTATTTATTATTTAGTACTATTGTACGCTGGGTTTTTTGCCTGAATAAAGACATTTATTATTATTATTATTATTATTAATAATTTATATGATATCTACAGATACATCCATAAAATAAAATAAAAAAGGGATTACTTATAATTTTAATGTTTTTCAGATGCTTGATTATTTGAACATGTTACTATGCACTGTTTTCATGTTGGAATTCGTTTTTAAACTGGCAGCATTTAAATTTAAGGTAAGTTCGATTTGCAAACATTCGAAAATAATTGTTTAGAATTTGATTTGTGTACCTATTTATTATGTAGATACAGTACAATTTTTCTTCTGATAAAACCTTTACTTGTGTTTCAAACTATGTGACGGTCGCTTAGCCTAGTTGGTAGTACTCCTGCCTACGAAGCACAGGGTCGCGGGTTCGATTTCCGCCCAGGGTAAACATTCGTGTGATGAGCACTTGTGTTTGCCTCTTGTCTGGATGTTGTTTATCTATTTAAGTAATGTATATCCTTAGATCAAATATAGTAACACTATCAGTATTCAAGCTAAGTAGGTCACAATCAGTTGTCTGATACCCATAGTACAAGTTTTGCTTAGTTTGGGCTGACTTGTGTAAGATGTCCCCACATATTGGCCCCGATTCGGGATGTTATGCTTTTATGACCAATGAAAGAGAGGTGATGAACGAATGATATTAATTTGAACGAATGATAACCTAAAATAAGGACATAGCTGTCAGTTTAAGAGAATTTTAAGTCGCATGTATTGAGTGCTCTCTAAAATTGTGCAATCGACACGGTCATAAGGTTCAAATTCGATGTTTGACAACTCTAATATTAGAATGGCCATCTCCTGTCCCTTTTCAATCTTTAAAAGGTAAAAAGGATAGACTTACTTAAATTAAGGATTAGAGCGTGACAGTGTGAATCGGGGCCATTGTTGTTTTTTTCATTAATGTTATTTTTTTCCATTTCAGAATTATTTCGGTGATGCCTGGAACACGACCGACTTTATCTTAGTTATAGGCAGCATTATCGATATAGTTGTGTCTCAAAGCAATGAGCTAATACCGGAGACTGGAGCACCGGGTGGAGGCAAGACTAATAACGATGTAAGTATTTTAATAAGAACCATCGCTAGGAAACCTGCTTTCAAATAAAAAAAAACCGCATCCAAATCAGTTGAGCCGTTTAAGGGGTACGGTGTCACAGACAGACACACAGACACACATAGCGGTCAAACTTATAACACCCCTCTTTTTTGCGTCAGGGGTTAAAAATACGACAAGAAGAAGAAAAAGATTTCAATAATATAGCTATTATTAGGGCTAATTTAGGAAGTCACGCTAATTTAAGTTCGTCCGTCCTTTACGCCTTAAAGATTAAAAAGGGACAGGAGATGGATACGGGCACGTCGATTTTACAAATTTAGAGCAGACGTAAAGACATCGGAGGACATGAAAAATCTTAATTTGACAGTTGCGCCCTTATTTTAGGTCTTCATTCATTGAAAATAATAAGGTTTCATAACACAAAGCCATGAGCCGTGTGGTGACGGCAGAGTAGAATACATTTGTCACCAACCCTTACTCTTCCCGTGGGTGTCGTAAGAGGCGACTTAGGGACTACACATTGAACAGGGAACGGGCAGCAGCGCTCTCTGATACAGTAACCTTTTAATCTGCGATCTCCAACCCGCCTGCCAAGCGTGGAGATTATGGCAAAACCAAACACTTAAGTGGAGGAGGCTCATAGTCCAGCAGTGGACTGTAACGGGCCGTTGATTTTGACCTTGATCATAACACACATATCTACCGGGTTAGAATAAAAGCTAAAAAAAGAGAAAAGTGGTAAAGTGTTTATAATATGGTTTGTTCGTTTAGTTCATCTCCTCTCTTTCATTACGACTTTAAAATCAGGATTAGAGCATGACTTCCTGGATTGGGGCTATTGTATGATTGAATACTGTCAAACAAAATTTCTGTTTGCAAATCATGGGTTTCAGTTGGTCGAGCTCGTTACACGAGCCATGTGAGTGACCATTTCTGGCTCTATTCAGGGTTCGTGAGTAGCGTTGAAAATGACACGTTAAAAACCATGTAACTTATGCAACTTTGTAGACTTTGTCCTATAACAATAGCAGGATAGTGGCTGAGGTCTTTGGTGCTGGATTATTGCTGAAAGACTAAACTAGCTACGCTTAGTTCATTTGATTTTATAACTTATCTTCCAGACATAAGTAAACAACTATAATGTTTGTAATAGGTGTACACCACCACTTCTCATTTCTTTTTACTCAATCCGTGATTAACGGTATTGGTGGCACAATTAATCACACCTTAAAATTTATACATGTTAGTTATACACATTGTTACGCAGCGGATAAGCTTCTCCGATGGTATGGCCATATAAGCCGCAGACCGTCAGACTATGCAGGAAAAAGATGCCTCGAACTCACTGTCCAGGGCCCTAGATCACGTGGTAGGCCTAAAAAGCGCTGGATGGACGTCGTGAAAGCGGATATGGAAGAGAACAATCTCACACCTAAGGATGCCGAAGACCGGGCAAAGTGGAGAAGATTAAGTAGGAAAGCGGACCCCAGCACTAGGCCGGGAAAACGCTAGGACGAAGAAAAAGAGTTCATACACATTGTGCGCATTGTTTGTTGACTCAAATAAATAAAATATTTTCACAGGTTTTCAAATACGTCGCATTCTTCCGACTGTTCCGAGCTTTGCGGTTAATAAAGCTACTATCAAGAGGGGAGCGAATCAGAACGCTGCTGTGGACCTTCATCAAGTCTTTCCAGGCCTTGCCTTACGTCGCACTGCTGATCGTCTTGCTTTTCTTCATCTATGCTGTCGTGGGAATGCAGGTAACCACCACTGGTATGACAAGTGACCACGATCTGGTACCTTACTGGCAAGTGACCATGGTTTTAAGGTCCCTTGATGTAGCAGGACAATGGCGCACATTTTAATATGGTACATCATCTTTTTCTAAGGAACATGGGTCGGGGAGCGAAATAGTACATTGTTATACGAGGGGTGAAAGTAACTTATATAGCGCCGAGACGGGAGCACTAAATAAATCTTTAACCAGAGGTAAACACTGTGCTTTTCATTACGAATACAAGGAAAGTAAAATTAAAAACAAGAATTAGCTGAAGAAAAAATGAAATTAAAAACCCCTTAGGCCAATTATTACCACTATATTTAGGTTATTATAGGATGAGTTCTGACAACTTCGAAAATTTTCATACGACATTAACAACTTTTTTTAATAATATTCAGTTTAAAAACCATAATAGATAAAATATTAAAAAAAGTAACTTCACCTCTTATTTTATCATTAAACAGTATGTAATTTTACTTAATAAATAAATAAATAATATTAATAAGTTTTTAAAATTTTAATCTGTCAGAGCTTATCCTATAGTAATCCAAGTATAATGCTAAAATATTTATTTGTGATTCAAATTATGATTAAGTGCTCAGCTAAAAAGTTTATAGTAATAACTTTATCTGAGTATAGTAATACTGAGACAGTTGTCAGTTGAAAACGATTCTTCCTAGGGCTGAAAAATATTACCTTCAACCTGCTCCTCAGGTAACTTCAAACCTAAAGGGTGTCCAAAAAGGGTATTCGCACCCTTAAATACCAATACATCGTCTTAATGAGGGTAGATAGCAAAAACAAATATAATATCATACGTGGAGTTTATTGGAAATTTAATTGAAATGGATTCGTATACCGGAGCTCAGCGCGCATTTTGTGTACGAGATTATTATAAAAATAATAATTCGATAATAACAGCTCGCTGCTTACATCGCGCGCTGTTCAATGTACGGGACATTTCTTTACCTCCCAGTGTGAATATCATTAGAAAATGGATTAAGACGTAATGGACGTCTTTTGGACAACATATTTTTTTTGTCGTAAGCTTTCCATTGTATGTACTTTTTGCAAATAGTAATCAAATTATGAAATTATATATTTTTCACATATAATTTTTGGGTATAAACTGCCAACACCCTTTTTGGACACCCTGTACTTTCCGAGTATGATTTTTTTGTGATTTGTTTTGAGATTTTTAAGTTCGCGCACTGAATTTCATAAAACTAATAACTTTTTATTGAAATTGTTCTTAAAATCACTGTTTTCTCTTGATTCCGGTCCTTTTTCATTAGTGCTCACTTTATTTACTAATTTCTCGAGAGGTCTCGGACGCCATTATTGTTGTTATTTATGACACACAGAGCCTCAAGCAACAACATTTTGAACTAAAATCTACAATCGAACGTTTTATTTCACCCGGTGCTTTAATGAATGCTAAACGATTATGCAATTCTGTGTTTTCAAGTTCAGTAGTTTTGAAAAATCGCTAAACGTCGTCGTTCACTGTTTTATTAAACAGCTAGTGATTTTGTAAAACATCTGATTCGACAATCCATCTGCGACATATATATTTTTCTGTTACAGCTATTTGGCAGAATTAAACTAGATGACGAAGTAATCAGCGAAAATAATAATTTCCAAAACTTTGGCAACGCTTTGATGTTACTGTTTCGATCAGCTACGGGTAAGACTGCTTAGTAAGATATGTATCCATCATATACGTCCCCACCGAGGGGCTCGAGCCTTCAAGGTAGGCCGAAGGTCGTGGGTTCATACCCGCTGGAAGGTTTACGTTTTTGGTGGTTTCCTATGAATCTAAAATGTTTAATATCTTTCTAGTGTTTGAATATAAACAACAAGTGAATTATACCGTAAAATCAGAAGTTTTAACCAATAACTAAACATTGCTAAAATTGTCACAATTTTCGGGTTTGTTACCACGGTTATATTTAGAATAGAAAAAAAAAAAACATGTATAACAATAATACTACGTTAAAAGGGTCCCGACTCAGCATAATGTCGCTGGCTAGGCCAGTGACGCTGTTATTCTGCCGGAATCTTTAAGCGAGTAAGCGAGATAGACAAACAAAACCAAACACACACATACAAGAGAACAAAACAATTTAAACTTAAAACTAAAACATTAAAGGAACAATATTTTGGCAAACTTTACAAAGACTAAAAACAAATTAACTAGTAAGTTGCGGATTGCACACATCAACAGAAACAACTACAAAAACAAAAAACAAAGAACAAAAACACCAAGGCATAAAACAAGCTATAATGTTGGATAAATGTGGGTAGAATTCTCAATTTGGTTGGACAGTAGATGCTTTTTTAATTCACATCTGAATTTAAATTTGGGAATCATTTGCCGAATAGGTGGAGGTATATTGTTCCAACACTTGCTCGCTCGATACCTGAAACTACCGCGGAAAGCTGCTGTGCGGTGTTCTGGCACTTGAAGAATAGGCGAAGAGGTCCTGGCCTTGTTGAGGAGCACCGCATATTTAATATTGTTACCTCGATATTTCGGAACGGTTGCACGCTCCATGGTCACGAGTAGACTGTGACCAATGGCTGGTTTACACGTATTAAGTTGTCAAGTAGCAACAAAATTTTAACTAAATTTTAAGCGACTAAATTTTAAGTAAGTGTTTACACGTCATTTTAGTAGTTAAGCTCTTTAGTTAGCCCAAGATGGACGATCAACAGCGAATTCAAATCTGTAATAAATATAATAAATAAAATAATTAAGTATAATAAAATATTTATTTTTATATAGGTAATTATTATTTATTTTTTATATTATATATATTTTTTTAATGATTAATATTTAATATTAATAATATATTAATCATTAATGTTTTTATACCTATATAATAATATATTAGGTCCTTACATATGAAATTGGCGTTTTGTCGTACTGGCCACTTTGATCACAAATTTCTCCTATTTGGTTAGGAATTCGAAATTCAAATTTATACAGCTATTTCCACATGTAGTTGTGTTTCGTAAACCGTCATTCATTTGTTTTTTTACTTATCTTTTTTCTGTTTGCATCGCTCGATTTACAAAATGGAAAATTTGAAATATCGCGTTATTTACGAGTACGAGTTCCACCGTGGCACCAGTGCTGCGGAAACGGCTCGAAGGGTTAATGATGTGTATGGCGGTTGTGTCGCAAAAGAAAACACAGTGCGTTTTTGGTTCCAACGTTTTCGTTCTGAAAATTTCGACCTGCAAAACAAGCCCCGTGGACGGCCGGAGACCCAAGTTGATAATGAAGCATTGAAGGCTATTGTGGAAGCGGATCCATCGCAAACCACGTCCGAGTTAGCTGCAGGCTTCGGTGTTAGTGATAAAACTGTTTTAATCCACTTGAAGCAAATTGGGAAGATTAAAAAACTTGAAAGGTGGGTTCCTCACGAATTGAGTGAAGCAAACCGGCAAACGCGCGTCAACTGCTGCGTTACATTACTTGACCGGCACAATAACGAAGGGATTTTAAATCGAATCATTACCTGTGATGAAAAGTGGATTCTCTACGATAATCGGAAGCGCTCATCGCAATGGCTGGACCCTGGCAAGCCAGCCAAAGCCTGCTCCAAGCGAAAATTGACCAATAAAAAGTTACTTGTAAGCGTTTGGTGGACTAGCGCCGGTGTCGTTCATTACAGTTTTCTCAAATCTGGCCAGACGATTACGGCAGATGACTATTGTCAGCAATTGCAAACCATGATGGAAAAGCTAGCTGGTAAACAACCGAGGCTGGTCAATCGCTCTACGCCACTGCTGCTTCACGACAACGCTAGACCACACACTGCACAACAGACGGCTAGCAAATTAGAAGAGCTTCAATTGGAATGTCTAAGGCATCCACCGTACTCCCCGGACCTTGCTCCAACAGATTACCATTTTTTTCGAAATTTGGATAACTTCTTGCAAGGGAAAAAATTCAACTCAGATGGGGCAGTCCAAATCGCCTTCAAAGATTTTATTGATTCCCGTCCGAATGGTTTTTTTAGTAAAGGGATCAATGAACTACCTATGAGATGGCAAAAGTGCATAGATTACAATGGCTCATACTTTGATTAAATAAATATACTATATAAAAATTTTTCGACTTTTTGTTCCTCCCATACAAAACGCCAATTTCATATGTAAGGACCTAATATATTAAAATATATCCAAAAAAGAAACATAAAACACTCGCACTTAACTTCGCACTTCGCATTTAACTTAAAATTAACTAAATCGCGCCTTTCCAAACGTGTCAAGTGACAGGCCACGCCCACCAACTTACCCGAAAAATAGAAAAAGTTCTAATCTACTTGTTTACTTGCACACTAAATTTTAACTTGCAACTTACTACTAAATTCGCTGTTTACACGCATTAAGTTGCTTAAAATTAAGTTAAAATTTAGTTAACTATTAAACAACTTAATACGTGTAAACCAGCCATAAGATATCGAGGTAACAATATTAAATATAATCGTGGTAACAAACCCGAAAATTGTGACAATTTTAGTGTAGTGAACAACAACAAAACTTTGCTTTATTCGCAGGTGAAGCTTGGCAAGAAATCATGATGGCCGTATCACCGAACATCGACGAACGGCCTAACAATCCCCCCTATTGCATATCATCAGACACAGAAATATGCGGAACAACAATGGCCTACCCCTATTTTATATCCTTCTCACTTTTATGTACTTTCTTGGTAAGTAACTGTAACGAGGCAATCGTCCTCTTTCCTGTTTTATGACTGGCAACCTTTCTTGCTGGCAGTTTTATATTTCATTTTAAATTCATTTTCAAATTTAGATTTCTAACGTTTCCATTTTGTCTTTTTCCTGCCAAATTCTTCACTTTATGTCCTGATCTCCGATAGTAAACAGCTTATCTACTATTTTCTATCGTTTTCCATGACAGTTATATAATAAATAATATAATATATAAATTCCTTTTCTTCGGATTGAACCTTGGTTATTGCCACATAACCCTCTACAACACTTTTCGTGTAGGGGTCAGCAGCTCCGTGGCGGCTGCTGGGCCACATTACGAGTATAAGAGAGAGAGAGAGAGAGAGAGAGAGCTTCGGTAGTCTAGTGGTTAGGACCGCTGCCTCCCGTCCCGGGTGGGAGCCCCACCACGTACCAATGTGTTTTCGAATTTCGAATTCATATGGACGTTTATTCGACGCTCTTACGGTGAAGGAAAACATCGTGATGAAACTTGCACACTCCTGCGAAAAAATGCAAAGGTTGTGTGTGAAGTCGACCAACCTGCACTGGGCCAGCGTGGTCAACTAAGGCCTAATCTCCCTAATTCAGGGTGGTCTCGAGCCCCTCGGTGGGGACGTATATGAGCTGTTGATGATTGATAAATATGTTCTTACTGGAGCACCGAAAAACTAAACTTCCTTGTCGCTTAAATAGTGAAGCTCTTAGAAATATCTATTCTTTAATCTTTCTTTCAGATCATAAATTTGTTTGTTGCCGTCATTATGGATAATTTTGACTATCTAACAAGGGATTGGTCAATCTTAGGACCTCATCATCTTGACGAGTTTGTCAGGTTTGTAATTTACTTGTATAGTTAGTATTGAGTATTGAGTACTTCATCATCATCATCAACGGCCCGTTACGTTACTTGTCTTTACCAAAAAAATAAATTATACAATCATCTCACAAATATTTTGGATCATCTAATCATTTGATGTAATTATTAAATAAGTTTACCATAATTTTATTATTATAGGTTATGGAGTGAATATGATCCCGATGCGAAAGGCAGAATCAAACATTTAGATGTAGTGAATTTACTAAGAAAGATCAGCCCACCTCTTGGTAAGTCATGATAAAATGATATCAAAATGTAACTGACGCGTAATAAAAATATGACTAACACATAAATAATAAGTTAAATAAATATAGTTTAAACTAAAACTAAAAAAAACACACTTTTAAATTAAACCAATTCTGTCTTTTTAAATAGTGGGTCAAAATCAAGTCCAAAGGAGTTGGTTACAAACAATCATACAAGCATACAGATGAAGTTAATACAAGCGTGTTAAAAATGATACGTACTAGTTTAGAGAAATAAATAAGTCACACATACAGCAACGGTGATAGTACGTTTACTAATAGATGTCATTATTCATTAAAAAAAAAAGACAAGAAAGTCGAAGTGGGTCTAGTACCATTCTTACTAATAGAATAAAGCCCAAATCAAGATTTGCTGGAAAAATCATTGCAATTACAGCATTTAACACAGCAATTTCTTTTATTATAATGATGATGACGATGATGATGACGTGTGTGAAATTGTTGTTGCAAGGTTTCGGAAAGCTGTGCCCACACCGGACAGCGTGTAAGCGGCTAGTATCAATGAACATGCCGCTGAATTCAGACGGCACAGTGAACTTCAACGCGACTTTGTTTGCTGTGGTCCGAACGCAGTTGCAGATACAGACTGTTGGTGAGTTTATTTTATGTGAACGAATGAATAATAATAATAAAAATAATAAAAACTGTGTCTATTTCACTCCACAAACAAACAAAGAGGTTTATCAGTAACTTAACAGTAGTTAAGTAGCACAAATAACAATTTTGCAAGATTGTTTGTGGAGAATGTGGAGCCTAACTAAGCCAGGGCCTGTATTTTAAGACTGCAGGTCCCCCCTCTTTTTTTATTCCTCTTCTTCTTCTGGTGGCACTCCATTACTGGAGGTCTGCCGTCAGCTTTTTGAAATTTTCCTTGTCTCTTGCTAAACGGAACAGCTCTTCTACACTGGTAATCCCGGTCCACTCTCAAATGTTTCGAAGCCAAGATTTCTTCTGTCTTCCAACACGTCTTTTCCCTTCTATTCATTAGAACAACAAAAACGTAATGAAACAGTGTAAGTTTCTAGTGGATTAAAAGACAGATTACAACGACTTTCTTTAGACGCACCAGTAAAATTTATGACATCAAAAACGTTCATAACAATATAACGTAGATTCTAGCAGGCTCAGAAATTATGATGATATTATTATAAGTTAAATATGCTATCTTGCAATTTTCTTTCCTGCGCATAATATAACTATTGTTAGAAAAGAAAACGAGAAGAACAAATTGATGAATTCAAAAACATTTATGCTCTAATAGGAGTCATTGATGACTGCAACACTGAACTTCGAAGAACTATAAAGAAGGTGTGGAAACGAACTTCTCCTAAGCTTTTGGATCAGGTAGTGCCTCCGCCTGGAGACCCCAACGAGATCACCGTTGGAAAGTTCTACGCAACCTTCCTTATACAGGATTACTTTAGAAGGTTAGTAATATAGCTCTTGTTATTATTAAGAAAGGATTACAATTAAGTTTGGTTTTTGTACCATATTGTAGAACTGGTTTGTAAGATACAATATGTAAGTCTGAAAAGTCATAGTACTTATACAAGGTGTCCAAAAAGAGTATTTGCACTTTTAAATATCAATAAATCGTCTTAATGAGGGTAGATAACAAAAAAATATATAATGTCATACGTGGAATTTTCTGGAAATTTAGTTGCAATGGATTCGTATACCGGAGCTCAGCGTGCATTTTGTGTACGAGTTTATTATCAAAACAATAATTCGATAATAACAGCTCGCCGCTTATATCGCGCGCAATTCAATATACGGGACATTTCTTTATCTCCCAGTGCGAATATCATTAGAAAATGGATTAAGACATTTGAGGCTACAGGGTCAACTTTAAAAAACTTTGATTGCGGACGTCCGAGAGAAATAAGGCTACCTGCAGTTATTCAAGAAGTTCACGAGTCGGTAAGGCAAGATCCCTCACTATCACTGCGAAAGCGAAGTCAATCCGTAAACATTGCAAAATCAACATTGCACCTGATTTTAAAGAAGGATTTGCATTTATGTGCTTACAAGATTCAATTATTGCAAGAATTAAAACCCACAGATTATGAACAGCGACTAAATTTTGTTCAGGAGATGTTTGCGCGCTTTACCAACTTCAACAATGTCTTGTTTAGCGATGAAGCAAATTTCCACTTAAATGGCCATGCCAATAAACAAAACTGTCGCTATTGGTGTGATAAAAATCCTCGTTATAAGCATATGCGTCCACTTCACAGCCCTAAGGTGTGGGCAGCAATGTCCGCCAAGGGCATAATCGGCCCCTATTTCTTTGAGGACGGTAGGGGACATGCACTTACAGTTAACGCGGACAGATATTGTAACATGATTGAAAGATTTTTGGCGCCATCTTTACAGGAATTTAGAGGTTACAATTCGGCAACATTTTTACAGCAGGACGGTGCCAAATGTCACACGAGTAGAAGGTCTATTGAAGCATTGAATGAGTTATTCCCAGAAAGAGTTATCTCAATAAACGGGAACCTTAAATGGCCCCCTAGGAGCCCGGACTTAAGTCCACTTGATTATTTTTTATGGGGTTACCTAAAGAGTAAGGTTTACATAAATAAGCCGTCAACTCTTAGCCAATTGAAAAACAATATTGCAAGTGAAATAACAAAAATCACTAACGTTTTATGTGAACGTGTCTTAGGCAATTTACGGCCACGACTTGAAGAGTGTCAAAATCGTAATGGACGTCATTTGGACAACATAATTTTTTCGTCGTAAACTTTTCATTGTATGTACTTTTTGCAAATAGTAATAAAATTATGAAACTATATATTTTTCATTTATGATTTTCGTATATAAACTGCCAACACCCTTTTTGGACACCCAGTATATATAGCATAGTCTACTAGTACTGAAGTAGTCATTGAAGTTGATGATAATTTCTTAGTAGCTAATTTTTAGACGGAATTGTTTCATTCTTTATTTTGTTTCACAACATTGTTATTTTCTTCGAAATTGTCCATGTCATTAATATCACAAATTTTTGTTCTTATAGGAACCATGAGTAAGTTGATACAAAAGTTAAGTTTTGGCAAGAAGATTACATTTTTCTGATTATTATCTGGATATCACTGAACAAATTGGCTTTTTGTCAACTCTTGGATTCAAAATCTGCTCAAATTTTATAAAAATATAACTTGGTAACTTTTAGATCTCATTTCATTTTAGCGTGATTTTTGTTTCTTAAAATGAAAATAAGAATATTTTCCATTTTGTTCGTGATCTCTTGGTATTCCTGCTGTATTTTTAGCTTCGTCTGATATTGAGACTGATACTGGTGTGTCCCCCAACAATAGCTTGACGATTTGATTTGACATCCTCCCATTTAGTGTGGAAGTTAATAAAGAGTCATACAATCGTGACTTAGTATTCCCTTATCATTTTTGTTTGCGCCTTCTTTCACATTTTGCATAACTAGATTTTAAACTGTATAAATCAACCACGATTTTATGATTTGAATTAATTTATTTTTCAGCTTCACTGCAACAAGAACTTTTTTTGCTCACGTGTTTATAATTTGCCGAAATTCGCAGCATGTTTTTGAAAATTTTCCTAAACGTTCCAAAGCATGTTTTCTCCGTGTATTTTATTTGTATATTTTTAAACCACTTGCTTTAAATCTGCACATTCTTTGATATACTTTTGCTGATCATTTTATTGGAGTGAAGAGTGATAAATTTTGTGTGGAAAAACAATCTTTTCTGCATGTAAATTATGAGTTTCTTGGCTTGTTTAACATTGTACAAATTATCACATACATTTTCATTACCACAGTTCAAAAATGATCACACTGAGAAGACATGTTTTGGGAATGAAATATTTACCCAATTTTGTGATATCATTAATGTTTCACAAACTCTTTAATTTTTTTTTGACACTATACAATAAATATACACATACATCATCATTCTATATATTTCTTATTAAGTATTAATACTCACGTAAAAAAATCCCTCGAGTCAAAACTAAACTAGACACTGACCATTTCTTAAATTATCAAGGTTCCGTAAGCGCAAAGAACAAGAAGCGATGAAGAGTCAAACAAATAACCAGATGACACTACAAGCTGGTTTGAGGGAGTTACATGAAGCTGGACCGGTGCTAAAACGAGCTATATCAGGAAATTTAGATGAAATTGTCCCTGAGATAGTGGAGCCGACGCATAGGGTAAGTGTTTACAAATGCTATTGAACAATTTATGATTGGGAGGTAGCTGCTATACATACACCATTCCTGTGAAGAAGAAAGAGAAACACACTAATAACGAAACAACAGAACAAATTTTCCATTAATTTGGATTCAACAGATGTCAGAAGACCAAAAAAATTGTCATCAAAATCAATCAGAGATGTCACTAAGAAGTTAAAAATGTAATTTAAAAATTTGAGGAGGCCTGTACCAAACCATAATTTGTTTAATTTTCAGAGAGACCACACTCTGTTTGGCTCTGTATGGACTAGCATCAAGAAACATGGACGCGAAAGTTTCCACATACCACATCCGGCAAAACATAGTAAACCTAACGGTAACCATGATTTCATACTACTGTTACTATAGGTATATAATTAAAAAATGTTTCCAACGATCATAGTACGTGTGATTGATAACAATTTACATGTTGACTGCAATTAAGAATAAGGTGATGTATTTAAAAAATAAAATTATAGAAGGCGTTAAACTTCTTTATAATAAAAATCAAAAGGTCGAAAGAAGAACAGACCTTGATGCTGTTTGTAGATTTAGGGGAGATAAAGATTTTGGTTAGAACCTGGGAGTTATTAAAAAATTTTTTTGGGTTTTTGTGCATTTTTGTAACAGCTGCGATGTTTCCTTTATATCAAGATTCAGAATCTTTAGATTGCATTAAGATTGATTATTTAATAATACACTCTTTTATTATAGGAACTAAGGATAGTCAGACCCTAAGTGGAATGATGAGGAGAGAACTAGGAATGGATGGGCAGATTCCTGAAGAAGAAAAGTAAGTTATTTTTTTTTTATTTTTCCTAACTAATGGCGACACATCTTGTATAGACGTCTTTCGCCAGTGTCGAGGGATATTTTTGTAGGTTTTAGATATATCCTTGGATGATTGTTCGGTTAATTGGGCTCAGTAATGTGATAGTACAATTACTGAAGCCACCACGAGGCCTCTTGGCATCATCTAAAAATGTCAGCAAAGTGTAAGCGATACAATTGATTGATTGATTTATTAAAGTTTATAGTCCCGAAAAATTCACTGGATAATGCACCATCGAAATTATAACTAATTTCTATTTCAGTAAATACGAAGAAGCCCATCAGAGCGATGAAGAAATAGCGATGCAACCCCTCCTTCACGGCAAAGATTCGGAAAAGATATTCAGGGTCATAGAGTAAGTTGGCTTTGCTTTGCTTTCATATTTTATGTTTTTGTAAAGAGTCCTAAAAAAGGCAGAAGAAAATTGCAAACTCTAAATGATTGTGCAAGTTGTATCAATAAGTATACAAGTATAGTTTCGGATTGTTGAAAAATGCTTTCTGAAATGATTATAAGTAATGCTGTCAGATAAAATGCACATCATGGTTTTCTAAAAATTGCATATTTTACAAACTCATCAAATCAAATCTCTGTAATAGGGGATCGGACTACTTTTTTTTTATTTCATTAATCTAAACTTCTTAGTTTCTGCTATCGAACACTAAAATAATTATTGCTCTATCTTTAAAATTGACCGAGTTATAAAGATTTGAAATTCAAGATTAGACAGAGAGGCACATACCCACTTGTGACGTCATTTGTTAGTAACGCCATATAATCTCCATACAAAAAATCGTTTTTGAAAGAGACAGACATATTGAAACTTTAAAAAATCACTGTAAATTAGTTTTTCAACCGATTCGGTTTTTTTTTCTTCGCGAATGTTCTGCTACTGATCTATATTTAAAAGAAAAATCATAAAATATGCTAAATTCATAAAATATCCGATCCCCTAATTGGTGCGCGGGTAGCGCTTTTCCTGTCACTGATACTTTTTTCTAAATTAAAAATGCACCTGGATCATTGTTTGTCAAAAATGTTAATAAAGATATACTTGCAGCTTCTGCCTTTGTTGGGATGCTCTTAAATTACGTCTAATATTACGTGTTATAATCCATAGGTAGTATTTTTATTTTACACATTTTGTTTTGTTGGTAATTAGTTACTTTTCGTTTAGTCTCTTTGTGTCGTGAATCTTTTGTGTATTTTGTTTTAGAATCATGGCACATTAAAATTTAATCATTTGTTACTTATTTAATGTTATACAAAATATTATTGAATAAAAACATACTCTTGTTCTAAATGAACACTGCCATCTATCCGATGAAAACCGAATTATTAAATCCTACAATGTTGTTTGAAAGAGCTGAGCATCGTGGGCAGTGTAACGGCAGTTTCTTATGAGAAATTCTAGATGGCGTTATTAACTTATATTCACTTTAAAAGGCTCAAAATGTCCTTTTGTGAATTAATCTCTTATCGAATAAATAGCATTTTTCAAAACTATAATGTTTACAGAAAAACGTCGAACGATTTAATGCGGAGTATGAGAAATAGCAGTAAGTTTGTTTTAGTGTGTTGTGATTGCATTTTTTTATTTTATTTTTAGTTTCTTCTTTCTGCTTATTTTATTTATTGTATGTTTGTTTTATATAATAACCACATAGCCGATGCTGTATAAATATCAACGATTAAAAATACTAGAATATTTTTTTTATGTACAGTTGCCAGACTCTTATTACGAATATTTGCTCACCCTTGCTGCTACGGGATAATGGTCAGTACTGTGTGTGGTTCATTTAGTCACTTGTTTCGGCCACTGTACCAAGTGTAAACCGTCAATTTCAAATACTATGGAATTAGACGCTCTTAAGGTCAATATTAACATTATAATGATCGAAAATCAAAGGAGAAAAAGGTTCACAGGTTGTGTGTGAAGTCGACCAACCCGCACTGGGCCAGCATGGTCGACTAAGGCCTGATCGTCCTAATTCAGGCTCGAGCCCCTCGGTGGGGACGTATATGAGCTGTTTATGAATGACCGAAAATTGCTATAGCATCGGTTTAAAACTTATAAATTAATGTATGCATGTATTCATATTATGTATGTATTTCTTATTTTTATTTGCTATTAGTTGCCCATGCGTTTCAGTTTTAACTAAGATATATTTGTTATTTTAAGTTGTTATGTAATGTTTATGTAAAATTTAAACGCATGCTGTATCACTACAAAAATAGTATAATTAAGATCAACGAACTACAATAGGGGATCGGACTACTTTTTTTATTTCACAAATCCAAACTTCTCAGTTTCTGCTATCGAACACTAAAAGAATTTTTGATCTATCTTTAAAATTGACCGAGTTATAAAGGTTTGAAGTTCAAGATTAGACAGAGAGGTACATACCCACTTGTGACGTCATTTGTTAGTAACGCCATATAATCTCCAAACAAAAAATCGTTTTTGAAAGAGACAGACATATTGAAACTTTAAAAAATCACTGTAAATTCGTTTTTCAACCGATTCTGTTTTTTTCTTCGCGAATCGTCTGCTACTAACCTATATTTTAAAAATAATTAATAAAATATGGTAAATTCATAAAATATGGTGAACAGTGATCCCCTATTCGCACAATGTTGACAGACAGACGACGACGACAGACAGACATATGATATCGCTGCTGTACATTGAAGCTTACTTTCGACGTTCTTACAAACCGAATCATACAAAACATCATTGTACTGCGTGTTCGAATGTGGCATGGTATAGTTTTTTCCCCGGCTTCTTTGGTATTTATTTGGTGGACTCAGAAGCGTAGTTACATTTCTTGACTATAGATAATTCGTTGATTAAGATGCATTCTCACGTCAGATTCAATATAAAACATATATAGGGTGCAAGAGATGGGTTGTCACACAATTTGTAACTTACTCAATAAACAAATAACGCCGTATGGTGACGGCAAGAATACATGACATTATGTCACCAACCCCTACTTTTCCAGTGGGTGTCGTAAGAGGCGACTTAGGGACTACACATTGAACAAGGAACGGGCAGCAACGCTCTCTGATACAGTAATCTTTTAATCTGCGATTTCCAACCCGCCTGCCAAGCGTGGAGATTATGGCAAAACCCTCCACTTAAGTGGAGGAGGCTCATAGTCCAGCAGTGGACTGTAACGGGCCGTTGATTGGATTTGAATAAACAAAATACGGTCAACTCACGTATCTGTATAGCATGTTATCTAAGACACAGTGTGTATATTCGTCTCCAGATCGTGACAAAATGCCCCCAACGACGAACAAGGTGCCTTATTGTGTAGAGAATCCAGCGGAGAATCTTATCACACAAGTAAGTCTAAGTATTTATACTTATACTAGCTACCTGCCCGTGGCTACATTCGCGTTATGTAGGATTTTCCCGTGGGAATAAGACTTTTTCTAATAAATAAATTAAAACAATAATGTCCCCAGGTGTTGACCGAGCAAGGACTCGGGAAGTACTGCGACAAGGATTTCATCCTGAGTACCTCGCGTGAGATGCAGGAGGCACTGGACCTCACCCAGGAGGAGATGGATACGTGAGCCTTCATTATTACTAATTTTTTATATTTTTTTGTGATGGACCTAATCGAAATTTCTACCAAAGTGGTGATATAGCGGGCGCGAACTTGCGGGGGAGCAGAAGGCCTTAAAGATTTACGACAACGTGCGAAATGAATGACCCAGATGGGGTCTTCCTGGATAGGTTAAAAGTTCTTCCGCGTCTCCACCGGCGGGTGCAGTTTTTTCTACCTGAAGGGCATTCTCCCCCCTGCCAGGTAGACTGGTGACCTGGCGTGCCCTTGGTGAGGCCTACGTCCAGCAGTGGACTGCAATAGGCTGATTGATTGATTGATTGAGGTTCTGAAAAACCTAATGGACACTGTCATATTCTCCCAAAAAATCTCTGTCAGACTTCCCCAGTTTGGGCAGGACATAGCTGGCTGAATTACTGAAAGAAAAAACTTCTTTGTCTGAAAAGAAAGATGATTCCATACTTCGGAATTATTTTGTTTTTGTATTTTTAAACAGTAGTGTCTCCACCGGGATTCGCTCCCAGAACTTTCGTCCAAGGCTGTTACTTATTGTTGCAGTGTGCACCAAAACACACCCTAGATAATTTCGATTTTTGTGTCTATACTAACAATGCTTAGCAACTTGATTCTCATTCTTTTCAATTGTGCTGTAACTTGATTTGATACATACAGCTCTGAAACGAAGTTCAGATCATCATAATATTATCCGAATTGTTCAAGGATTTCCACAATTACCAGTCGTGCTTAGCTCGCAACTAGAGGTCGTGTCGGTTCACTTTGTTAGACTTACTCACATTGCATTTTTTGATGCGTGGTTGGCATTTTAGGACTCTCCTGCCAAAGCGGCGGTTTGTTCTACATGCAAATCTACTACAAGTTTTGAAATTCTTTGGGCTATCTATGTCGGTAACTTTTTGAGATGAATATACATTTACACACACACCCGCAAGAGGTGAGAAGAGCCTCAGTGGGCTAACAAAGCCACGTTTGGCAATACTTTTGGGAGATAAATAGTTGATTTAAATCTGTTCAAATGTGTAGTAGGTATCTAAGATTACCTATTTGTGCATCCCTAACATATAAAATTTGTGTTTTACAGCGCTGCCAATCAAATAATATTGCAAGAGAGGAAAATAAGTCAAACACAAAATCGTGCCAACGATGTGGTGAGTATTTTAGCATGATGAATATCTTTGCAACGGGATTTAAAAAAAAAATCCTGGGATTTCATGCTTGTGTGTGATTTTTTTATCTTGTAGTACTAAGAAAATTGCAGTAAATAAAAATATGTTATCAAGATTCTTACCTATAAGAGCCATTAGAGCGAATTTTACAGAAGATCGGGATTATCAGCTTGCATTTTGCAACGAGAGAAGCTTATGTCCTGCAGTGGACTGATGTGATTGTGGTGATGTGGAAAAGATTCATACCTTAATTATAATTTGTTTACTTTTCAGGAAAACTTATTCTCCAGGCAGTATCATCCATTCCATCAACCTCCAATGCATCCTCCGTCGAGACACAAATAGTAGATAGAAAGGATAATTTAAATTTTTGAATCACTATACACCTGCATCGGTTGATCACCGTGTAGGAATTTTTTACCCATTTTTGTATGGGTTTTGAGTGCAGCCAGGCATTTGTAAGAGGTGAGGAAGGTTTATGAGAAAGAAGGAATTTTTGATAATAATATTTTTGTAAATATAACTTTTCAAATTGCCTTGGAGCTTTGAAATGATAAAATATAATGAGATATATATCGTGAAAATTGTTTTACAAGAATAAAATTATAAGAATTGATTCAGTAACTCAAAATATAATAATTGCGATAAGTTTAAATAGTAAAAATAAGAGATTCTAAACTATATTCTAAATTTTTAAAAGTGCTTTTCAGCAACATAGAGAAATGAATTTCATTAATTATATAGACGAGTATGTACTCTTTTACTATAATATAAAAGATAACTATTACATATTTAATATTACTTAAATAGAATATATTTATACGTGGCAATGTGCCTTATTTATTTTAAAATGCCAAGAACTATTAAAATTACTAAATAACTGTTATTTATAAGTGGTGCCAAAGCCTTCGAATATTTAATATTTATGTTAGCTATGAGATAAGAATATTCAATTGTACTTATTTAATTTAAGTATTATTTATACATATGCATAAAAGGCATTTTGTGTGCATTTTTTCAAAAATTATAAAAATAATACAAAACAAAGAAATGTTTGAGTATTTCTAGTCAAAATGTTGCTTGCTTGAACTTTTAAATGAATGAATATAATTTGAAATATTTATTTTAGTGTTGTACTTTGTGTAACTGTATTTGTTATCGTCAATAAAATTGTTACAAATTTTAACAGTTGCTATTTTATTCAAAGAAACAAAAAAAAAATGTTGGTCACTGAGTGATTAAAACAAAAGTTTTTCAATTTCTTGCATTTCTGAAACGTTTTCATCTTTTTAGTTTTCATTTGAAAGTATCTCCAGTTTCTTTCTTATAAACTCTTTAGTCTCTTCTCCTAGTATCTTCGCAATGAAGTCGTCAAAATTAGGATGTTTTGCTTGAGGATCACCATCGATTGCAAGTTTTTCGTCAATAAGTTTATTGAGAAGGTCGTCCAAGTTATCACTTTCCAACCGATCGCAAATCATCTTTTTCGTATCTTCACCAAGTAATTTTTCGACGATCTGATCAATATTGTCTGTGCTTAACTTTTCATTAATTGTTTTTGCTGCATCTTTTCCAAATAAACTTTCAAGAAATTCACTAAATCCATCAGTGTCGTTTTTAGTTACTCGAGTCTCAGTGATTTGGTCTACTAGCTTATCTAAAATGCCAGGGTTCAGTTTAAAATCTTTGTAATCCATATCTTTAGCGTTAAGAGTTAGAATTTTGAGCATAAATTCAGCTAATTTTTGTTCTTCAATTTCGCTGTTGAGAAAATAATTCTTAACTTTTTCTAACGCTTTAACTATAACATCGTCTAATACTTCAGGATGTGCGTTTTCAGTAACTGGATTAAAGTCATCGGTTTGGATGACTCCTAAATCACAAAGGGTTTTCAGATCCTTGGTTTTCAAAGAAACAACTTCAGATGGAACTGTTTTATCTGTTTTATCACCGTCGCAAGATTCCGTACTCAAATTGATATCCATTTTTGAATTTGTGTAAAATACCAGAACTATAAAATTGAAATACTCGCTGAAAACGTAAGTAAACAGCTGTTGTTAAAAAATAGGTAAAACTGACAGGTGCTGCCACATTTCAGTAAAATTTCCGATTGCAAGAAAAAACGTAAAGAGGTTTGAAATATTTATGTTATTTTTTCACAGCTTCTTTCTGCTGCTCTGTTTGGTTCCTTCCTCTCCTCTTCACCTCTTTGCTTCAGTAGAAGCGTAGAAGCTCTCCATAAAATAATCTTGCATACTGATTCGAGTTTAATTTTAATAGAATTAGCTACGTCATCATCATCATCACCGAAAGCTTGATTGTACGATGGTCTAAGTTGTATATTATTACTTATTTATATCTTTGGTTTATGAGCTTGTTACGTATCGGCACAGAATTAGTATAGTACCAGAATGGCCACTCACCTCCTCCCGCCAATCGGTGTTACCTCGTCCCGCTCCACAGTTTGACATTCGAGGGGGCGAGCGAGTGGGTACTGGATTAAAGGCCGTGCATCGCTTACGCGCGCAGTCGCATGCGGTGCGGCTATTTGTTTATTTTGATTTAGTTAACTTTTCTAATATGATAAGTATTTTTACGTTTTTTGATTTGTGCTACTCTTGGTAGATTGATAAGAACTAAATGTGAGTGCTATATGATGTGATTAACCGTGTTAAATGAAAACCTTGATGTTTCAATAATATGTTTATGTGATAACTAGTTCAGCAAATAATTTACACAATATTTTAGGTAAGTGTTTACTAGCTGGCACCTATAATAATGTCTAGTCGTGCCAGTAATTATAAATTCCGACAAGTGTTAACCCTACATGGTTCACTCACACATACGCGTGTGTAAAAAGGAGTAGGCACTTAAAATGCGACGGCTGTATGAAGTGTCCGGGGTGTGGTATCGGTACCGACACACCACGACCAACGTAAGAAGATAAGAGTATATCATTCAAGGTGCAGACTACGCTTGCCCAATCCGGACACGAGGCAGCCGCCAGACGCCGACGCAGCATTTCCCTGAAGCGTGGACGCAGCGTCACCAGCACCGCGAGCGCCGTCGCGTCGATTCGATAGCCAGTGTAGTTCTAACATCGAACTCATTCGCACCTAGGTTAGTTAGTTTATAGGTCTTATAATGTTAAAGTTAATTATAAATTACGTTTTAAGTAATTCTAGTTTCTCTTTTGCACCCTCCATCTGCAGCCTACGTAATTAGCTACCTACGAAACAAACAAATATTATTCTTAACGTGGCATATGCTGAGTCAGAACCATGTTGATTAGCGTAATGCAGGTGGCACTGTGCGCAATCAGTCTCTAATTATTTTATAATTTTTTATTTATTTTATTTTATTTATTTTTAGATAAGATAAAAGTGTCTTTATTCGAAGTAAGATTTAACAAAATCATTTTTCGACGTCAAAGCAAGATGGCCCGTTCACTACAAGTGTACGCCTTCTGTGGAGAAGAACGGCCGGAAGAAACTCCACAGGACTCGTATCTTTAGTACTTTTCTTTATTTTTAAATAAAATATTGTTTTTCTGCCCGAAAGGGTATTTTGTGTATTTAAATATTTTTGTGCTAAATGTGTGTTGTGAATTAATAAAGTTTTCATCTATCTATTAATGAGTTGTCGCACAAAATATTATATAGGATGTAACAAAACTGGGGTACCAACCCGAAACATAGCGACAGTACTCATGAAACTGAACAATTTTTCCCAAAGAACATGGGTTGGAATATGAAAAAAAAAATAAGTTTCCATACTAGTCAGCTAATTGAACAATAAATTTGTATGAGTCAAAAAACTTTTTTCAAACGACCCAGAACTTTTTCTGGTGGGCTTCTCTAATCATATGACGCAATTTAAGTAAACTTGTATATAATGAGCAGAAACATGTATATTTTGTCAAAAAATGTATTATATCTAAAATATAGGTACAACATTTTGATATTTTTACTCGTGGAGTCGCAGGTTGCACGTAGATGGTTATTTGTTTTCTTGGTAGCAACAGATAGGGGGTCCCTATTAGGGACTATAATATATTCAAACCACAAGCATTACATTTTTGTACATCTCAAGTTAAATTGTATAATGCTCCATTTAAAAAATAAATACTAAAACTGTCAACTTTACACCAAATTACACAAGAGTAAATGTTATCAATAAAAGGGGCACATAGCGCGGCGGGATGACAGAAGGTGGACCAAAGCAGTGACAGAGTGGCGGCCCAGACTTGGAAAACGCTCGGGACCACCCTGTGGGACCACCAGCCCGATGGTCAGATGATATAGTGACGGTGGAAGGGAAGTACTGGATGAGAACTGCACAGGACCGTGAAAAATGGCGCAATAAAGAAGAGGCCTATACTCAGCAGTGGGTGCATGTGGGCTAGGTAGATAAATAGATAGATAGATAGAAATGTTATGAAGAATGTAATATTATTCTATTACATAAAAAAAACTAGCTCTTCTCCACTGATTCCGCCATTGTGTTAGTGAACTCACCCAAAAAAATGTAATGACGGATCTAAGTGATGTAATAACATCCTATGGATGGAGGTCAATTTTCCTCAACCATTTCCTCTGTCTATAGCGTAGTAAAGACACCCCAAATTAACCTCTGCGTAGTAAAGTAATTTCTTCATTATAAAGTTATTTATTTATTAATACAACGCACAGAAAACAGGATAGTCCTTAAATACTATGCAAGGAACATAAACATTACTACTATTAATTAGAATAAAATATAACATAAATAAAATTCAAAAACATAAAATCAATAACAATGTGGATTTTCTTCTGGCCGTTCTTCTCCACAGAGGGAGTATACTGGTAGTGAATCCATGATAGCTTTAACGTAGAAAAATGATTTGTAAAAATCTTAATTCGAATAAAAAAAATTGACTTTGACTTTGTAGTAAAGTCACTTCAAAGTCACCTCTACGACAAAGTCAAATCAGTCTTAATGCTATTCATCATCATCATCATTATCAGCTTTTTCTACCCACTGAAGAGCATAAGCCTCATCTTTTTCGTTAAGAAAAAAATTAACTCCAAAATAAATGAATAGCTATGAATAAGGACATGTACCAGCTATGAATAAGGACATGTACATTGACTCAATAAAAATGGTTATCAAACGACGTAATGAAAACACCTGTATTCTCACTGGGGATGTGAACATTGATATAACAAATGGAAACAACGACAGTCATAGTGACAGATATTTGAACCTTCTAGCTTACTATGGATATTATCCTGCTTATACTATCCCAACACACGATAAAACTTGTATCGATCATATTATTTGCCAATTCGATAAAACGGCTACAGCTCTTGTTTGCCATTCCACAGTTACTGACCATGATGCAACAATGATATCTGCTAAAGACACTGTAAAACCTACCAAAGTCAAAACGCGAACTGTAAAAAAATTTGATTTATTGCAACTTAAAGCTGATTTAGCAACTACTGATTGGACTAACCTTTATTCAACTAATGAACCCAATTCTGCTACCAAAATATTTGTCAGCACTCTACAAAATCTTATTGATTAGAACACCAAATTGCACTTGATACCTCACAATAAATATAATATAAAATCGTGGATAACACCTTCTCTCATTAAATGTATGCAAAAACGAGACCGCTTGCATCAGGCACACAAAAAAATCCCAAAGATGAGTTCATTAAAATTACCTATAAAAATTATAGGAACACATGTAACTATGTTCTACAAAATCTAAGAACAGCACATGACAGGGCTGATCTGCAATCTACTATTAAAGATCTCAAAAAGACTTGGACCAAACTAAAAACAATTTGCAACATAGACCAGGCCAAACCATCTAATCATAGTTTGATAAATGATGGTGAAACTATTAAAGACACTGCAAATCGCGTTAACTCATTTTTTGCATCTATTAGGTCAAAATTAGCAGAAGAAATAGTTACAAAATCCAAAAAAAATTAAAAAGAACTTATTACTAAAATCAAACACCGTGTAAAAACCTCCAATGAATCTATATATCTGCAGCCTACTGATGCCAAGGAAATTTGCAGGCTTATCCAAGGTCTCAAGTCAGATAGTGCTCCTGGCTGGGACGGAATTACTCCTAAGACCCTAAAAGAGATCAGACATCTGGTGGCGGAACAATTGGCACATGTAGTAAACACTAGTATTTTATCTGGCTGTGTGCCCGATCAACTTAAGGTTGCTAAGGTCTGTCCCATCTTCAAATCTGGTGAAACAGAGGAGATCGGAAACTATCGTATAATCTCGCTATTAACCCTTATAGCAAAACTTCTGGAAAAAGTAATCAATACCAGAGTCCTATCCTTTCTAGAAACCAACAATGTCCTCGCTGCTAACCAATTTGGGTTTAGAGCTAAAAGAAGCACAGAAGATGCTGTTATAATGCTTACTGACACAGTAGCACAAACATTGGACTGTGGTTAAAAGAGTTTAGGGGTCTTTTTGGATCTAAAAAAGGCCTTTGACACGGTATCAATCCCAATGTTATTAGCAAAACTTGACGCTGTGGGCATTAGAAGTGTAGCTCATTCATGGTTCCAAAGCTACTTAAACCGTCGCAAGCAGTTTGTTATGCTTGACAACACTCCTAGTGACATGAGGGAGATAACTTTTGGTGTTCCCCAAGGCAGTGTGTTAGGGCCGACGCTATTTCTAGTATACATACCTATGTCAGTTGAATCTAGCGTCGGCCTGAACCATCACTTTTGCTGACGATACTGCCATCATCTTTGAGGGAAAATCCTGGGATGAGGTCAAAACTCTGGCTGAAGATGGTATGAAATCAGTTGTAAATTGGCTAGAAGATAATCTTCTAAGTTTAAATATTTCCAAAACCAAATACATCTGCTTTCATATAACTGAAAAAACTCAGCCACCACTCCACCTTGCCACCCTCAAGATCCATGGGAATAATTGTCATAACAACACTGCATGTAGCTGTCAGGAGATTGTACAAACCGATCGAATCAAATATTTGGGAATAGTTATTGATCAAAATTTAAATTGGAAACTTCACATTGAGAGTATAGCGTCCAGAACGAGAAAAATGCTTCATATATTTAAAAAACTGCGAAAGGTGGCCGATACGAATCTAATCAAAACTGTTTATTTTTCTCTATGCCAATCCATTCTAACTTACTGCATTGTGGTGTGGGGAGCAGCTGCCAAAGGATACCTACTTAAAGCTGAGCGTGCCCAAAGAGCGGCACTGAAAGTAGCCTTCACCAAACCATTCAGATACAGCACCTATTCCTTGTACACGGAAAACAAACTACTGACAGTGAGACAGTTATAATATCCAAAAGACATCACTTTTGTTTCATAAAACCTCCCTTCAAACTATGGAACCTGAAAAACCTACTAGACTTCGGAAAATTTCTGCTAGAGACCGACCTTGGATGGTGCCTAAAGTAAAAACGGTATTTGCAAAAAGATGTTACTACCATATGGCAACCATTAATTTACACGCATGCAAATAGAGTGTTACAAATTTTAACAAAACCTAAATACGCTACTAAAAATATATTGTTTCATTGGTTGAAAGATCTTAACTACGAGCAAACGGAAGAGCTGATAAACCCAGTGTTATAGATTGCTATAATTCCCCTTAGGAAATAATATCACAGAGTAACACATTTAGCTACCCAGTCAATATTGGTTTTCTTATTTGAGAATACGTCATATTGATCCCAAGAATAGTTCGTAGGGACTGGGTAGTATCGATATATAGACGTATCAACTTAAGCACTATACACATCATTAATGAGATTAAATTACATGTGTATTATATTATATTTCTATACTTGTTCTGGTTAAATAAACAGCACTAACATAGCGCATACCTACAAAATGTTTAACATCAGCACCGAAACATTTGTATAATTATTTTATGCCTAAAACACTATTCAAAGATTCATCTGTTTTCTCCGCATATACTGCTCTTACAAAATGAGAGTGACAAAGGACAACTTTTATTTGCGTACAAATCAGGTGAATTATCACGGGTTGACAGTGAGGGAAAATATAAAGTTGTTTGCGGAACTACGTATTTGCAAGTTTATAATCTGCAGTTGTAAAGCTCGTTAGTAATGCTTATGCCTTTGCACTCTTGGTTTGGCGGCGGCAATGATAAATTTGTGTTGTGTATTGGAATTTCTTTTGAGGACGTTTTTGTTTACATTAACTACCTCCAAAAATATAAAGATGCAATATGGTGTTTAGATATGTGCATTATTTTATTTCATCATCAACAGCTTATATACGTCAAATAAACAGCACTAACATAGCACTAACATAACACCCCACCAAGGGGCTTTGCATTGTTTAATTTGTGAAAAACATTTTTGTGGTCCTAGTGTTTGTTTGCTGCCTCGCTGTAATTGTAAATGTTGTTTTGTTTATCTTTATTGAAATAGATTTTAGGATTGGAAGACCTGGTCACCCATAGTACAGGGTATCCTAGTTTGGGGACCAGGCACTAGATTTCATAAGTTTAAATTCTATACACCTGTTTATCAATTATGTATGAGCTGCTTTTAATAAATATTTTTTTCATTTTCATTTTTTCATTTTTCAATGTTTTGGTACTAATATTTATTTTTAACTAAGCTTGGCAGATATAAATTACATATCGTCGTCAATTTGCACTTTTTTAAGTGTTTTCAACTTTCTATTTATGGTGTCCTGTAAATCAGTTAGCATAATTTCCAGGCCATTATTGTAAACTGAATCCTTATCATTTTGGATTATTTCTAACTCAATTTTTTTATAATTGTTTTCTTTTGCTACTTCTTTACATTCGTTTAAGTAGGAAGAATCTTTGTCACATTTTTTTGTCAATTCTACTATTTGGTTCTGCATCGCCTTAACGGTAGCTTCCAGTTCTTGTAATTCTCTATTAAAATCATTTGAGTGGTAAGAATTTTCTATTGTTAATATTCTATGATTTGAACTTTCTCTCATATTATGTTCATAGTCTGACGTAATAAATAAATTTCCTTTACTGCTAGTGCTATTTTCTTTTGAGTTATTATAAAAATTACGTGGTTTGTCCATTGTCTGTGCTATTTTGTGACTTTTGAAATGTGTTTTATTATGACCTATGTCGAGTCGTTCGTTTCACTATCAAATTTTTGCAAGTAGTACATTCTTTCATCTATTGTTGTCTTCAGTTCGCTTAAAATATTTTCTAACTCTGAAGAGTCTTTTTTTTTTAGTTTTTCATCGATATCATTGTTTTCATTGTTAAAATCATTTCTAGAACTTGGGTCACAGCCACTTACTTGACTATTTCTTTTTGAAGAAAAACTTATAAGTGGGCTTAAGCAGAAAATGGAATCAGAATCAGCGCGTTTCTTATAAATGTTTATATCATCGATGTTTTCTGATTGATTACGGTGCGCAATAGAATTCTGTGACAGAATTCTAATCTCTTTTTCAAGTGTTTTGATAACATCTTCCAAATTTGTAATTTTTTTATCAAAAGCTTCCGAGTCGGGAACCCTGAAAAGTTTGTTGAATACAGGATTTGTTTCTTCTACCTTCGGACTCTCTTCACCGTCTTCTTCAGGCTTAGAATCTAACAAAAGTTGCCAGGAATCCATTTTTAAAGCCGGTATCTCAAACACCGCTCTTTGTTTCGTTTTTTTAGAAATAAAGCTTCCTGTACATCGCATGGGTTTGGGTCTGGTGGAGGAGGAGGAGGTGGAATGTAAGGACATCGAGGCCATTTTGGTTCATCTTTACCTCTTGATTCTTCTAGGATTGCATCACACCTTCTAGTGTTAGGTGTGTCTCTAAGATGCTGATCATCAGGTCTGCAGTAAAAGGTGTCGTCAAAAAATTCATCCTTTAAATAGGTTATTCTTTCTAAGCATACGGCCAGACATGGTTTAGCTACTTCTTGCTTTGGTGGTGGAGGCTTGGGGCAAAATACTACACCTGATTTTTCCAATATTTTCCTTTTTTGAATTTGACATGGAGTCAGTACTGGCGGCTCTGGTGGTGGTGGAAAGATGCACTGCTTTACTGGTATGAACTTGGGCTTAATATCCATGTCTCTGATGTTGAGGGAGACTCATTTTTGTTTAAGGTTTTCATATTTTTTATTTAGGAAAGAGTGTCTTTCAATTTTATGGGTTTATGTTTTACTCATAACAAAACCCATAATTGAAATTAATTTGAGATTGTTTTTGATTTTTTTAAGTTGATAGATCTTTCACATTTTATCATTTTTTTTCTTTTCGTTTTGGCAGAATGCCATTTGCACATTGCCACATAAAAAATGAGGACGCTACGATTAATCAACTGAAATAAATAATCCAATTTTTTTTGTCTTATCCAAAGAGTTTTTATTACTCTTATTTTTTCCTAGGTTTCTAGACACTACTTTTGGGTCCGAGCTTACGCTTCTGAGTTCCCCGTATATAAAAAGGTACTCTGTGCTTCCGAGGCGACGACGACGTGCTTCAGAAATCGCCTTCTGTTATACGTGGATAGAAACGAATGCTCTTATACAAACTTCAGACATTGAACACGGTATACCACCTATGATGGTACCTAATAGATTCGCTCTGGATAGGGAAGCAATTTAACCCGCCCATACAATTCAAGAAGGCGGCCAGGTAATTTTTGTTTAAAGGAAAAAATAAAATTAACAGAAACTTTTCGTTTGGGGTATCCATTGATCCGTTTTTGATATGGAGCAATTCAAAGTTAGGTACGTTTTGTAACTTTCGCAGATGTTTTATTTAATCCCCACCAGATACACTATTCGTGGTCCCACCAGGTACACTATTCGTGGTCCCACCAGATACACTATTCGTGGTCCCACCAGATACACTATTCGTGGTCCCACCAGGTACACTATTCGTGGTCCCACCAGGTACACTATTCGTGGTCCCACCAGATACACTATTCGTGGTCCCACCAGGTACACTATTCGTGGTCCCACCAGATACACTATTCGTGGTCCCACCAGATACACTATTCGTGGTCCCACCAGATACACTATTCGTGGTCCCACCAGATACACTATTCGTGGTCCCACCAGGTACACTATTCGTGGTCCCACCAGATACACTATTCGTGGTCCCACCAGGTACACTATTCGTGGTCCCACCAGATACACTATTCGTGGTCCCACCAGATACACTATTCGTGGTCCCACCAGGTACACTATTCGTGGTCCCACCAGATACACTATTCGTGGTCCCACCAGGTACACTATTCGTGGTCCCACCAGGTACACTATTCGTGGTCCCACCAGATACACTATTCGTGGTCCCACCAGGTACACTATTCGTGGTCCCACCAGATACACTATTCGTGGTCCCACCAGATACACTATTCGTGGTCCCACCAGGTACACTATTCGTGGTCCCACCAGGTACACTATTCGTGGTCCCACCAGATACACTATTCGTGGTCCCACCAGGTACACTATTCGTGGTCCCACCAGATACACTATTCGTGGTCCCACCAGATACACTATTCGTGGTCCCACCAGATACACTATTCGTGGTCCCACCAGATACACTATTCGTGGTCCCACCAGGTACACTATTCGTGGTCCCACCAGATACACTATTCGTGGTCCCACCAGGTACACTATTCGTGGTCCCACCAGATACACTATTCGTGGTCCCACCAGATACACTATTCGTGGTCCCACCAGGTACACTATTCGTGGTCCCACCAGATACACTATTCGTGGTCCCACCAGATACACTATTCGTGGTCCCACCAGATACACTATTCGTGGTCCCACCAGGTACACTATTCGTGGTCCCACTAGATACACTATTCGTGGTCCCACCAGGTACACTATTCGTGGTCCCACCAGGTACACTATTCGTGGTCCCACCAGGTACACTATTCGTGATCCCACCAGATACACTATTCGTGGTCCCACCAGATACACTATTCGTGGTCCCACCAGATACACTATTCGTGGTCCCACCAGATACACTATTCGTGGTCCCACCAGATACACTATTCGTGGTCCCACCAGATACACTATTCGTGGTCCCACCAGATACACTATTCGTGGTCCCACCAGATACACTATTCGTGGTCCCACCAGATACACTATTCGTGGTCCCACCAGATACACTATTCGTGGTCCCACCAGATACACTATTCGTGGTCCCACCAGGTACACTATTCGTGGTCCCACTAGATACACTATTCGTGGTCCCACCAGGTACACTATTCGTGGTCCCACCAGGTACACTATTCGTGGTCCCACCAGGTACACTATTCGTGATCCCACCAGATACACTATTCGTGGTCCCACCAGATACACTATTCGTGGTCCCACCAGATACACTATTCGTGGTCCCACCAGATACACTATTCGTGGTCCCACCAGATACACTATTCGTGGTCCCACCAGATACACTATTTGGTTCTACTATTTTGTAGCTTCATGGTATGTAATCGTAACATATAAGAAAGTTAATGGTGACAGTCCACCAGTGGCGGTTTAATAAATAAAATTGTGTAATATATTTTTGGATTCGCCTAATAAAGCCCTTTCATTTGATACACCACGCGATAAGTTACTGATATATATTTTTCTTTATAAAAAAATTACCTGGCTGCCATTTAAGGGCAGGTATCATCGCCTTCACGTCTAGAGCCTGCCTGCCCGCACGCCCGTTGGTCGACTTCACATACAACCGTTGAATTTCTGCGCAGGAGTGTGCAGGTTTCCTCATGATGTTTTCCTTCACCGTAAGAGTGCCGAATAAGCGTACATGTGAATTTGAATTTCGATAACATATTGGTACGTGGTGGGGATCGAACCCGCGTCTGCCGAACGGGAGGCAGCGGCTCTAACCAATACACCACCGACATATTTATATATTTATATTTTTATTCAATAGTGTTAAGAACAAACTATAACACAACGCTTTAGTTGATGGTTGCGTAACAAAGCATGCGCCGTGGAGAATGAGTATTTTGAAATCTTGCTGGACCCATCAGTGGAACCAAGTAGTGGAACCAACGGTCCGAAAGAGGTTCCGGCAGCATAAGCGTCGTAGCCTGGCTGCGACATTTTGCTGAGTCAGGACCTTTTTGCCAGCACAGTATACACAAAATTGTATCAATTGTGGTAGCTAAGTTTTAAGTATGTGTACTACTTCTGTGTTCGTAATTTTGATATGTGTACTGTTTGCTGGCAATTGTTTTTTATCTATCTATCTGTCATTTATTGCTGCTTTCAGTTCGCGTGGAGTTTCTTCGGTGAGCTCTTCTCCACAGATTCCGCCATTGTGTTAGTGAACTCACCCAAAAAAATGTAATGACGGATCTAAGTGATGTAATAACATCCTATGGAAATAAATTATTTTGACTTTGACTTTTTAAAATATATCGCTAATAAGTCTGTAGAGTTTTTTTTTGTTTTTATCGATAGTATTTGCTTTCATAGTTTAAATAATTTCTAGAAATAGGGTCACAGTCACTTTTCTCTTTTCGTTACATTCGCTACTCGTTACGTTTTTAAGAGAAGTGAATGTAACGATTTAATTGAAATTTGTGAGGTTATAAGTTGGTAAAATAATATATTGGATTGGCCTACATTATAGACTCGGGTGGTTTAATTTAAAACTATTGTTAATATCATGACTTTTTTAAAGAAAAGTACTTACAACCGGGCTAGAAAGAAAAAAAGAAAGAATTAGCACGTTTCTTATAAATGTTTATATCATCAATGCTTTCTGCTTGCTTACGGTTTACAATAAAATTCTTTGTGTCAATTATGTTGTAGAGTTCAATCTGTTTTGATTTTTATCGGGGACATTTATGAGTTACTCAGATACAGGATTGGTGTCTTCTACCTTCAGCCTCTCTTTATTGTTTTCTTTATGCTTAGAATCAAACAAAAGTTGCCAGGAATCGATTTTAAAGCCTGTATCTCTCACATCGTTCTTTATTTTGTTTTTGTAGAAATAAAGCTTCTTGTACGTCGCATGGGTTTGGGTCTGGTGGGGGAGGAGGAGGTGGAACGTAAGGACATCGAGGATATCTTCGTGCATCCTTCCCTCTTGGTGGCCCTGGTGCAGTGACCATCTTCTTTTTTGGGGTCTTGGGCTCTTTCATGGGGTCCATGATTGAAAGTTTCCACTTACTCTACAACTTAAATTTCCATATTTTTGGTTAAAGAAAGGTTGTTGTTCAGTGTTTGCGCGTTTATATTTACCCGGCCAGAGGGTCGCCTTCAGGGCAACCCCATAATGATAATTATTTATTTGAGATTTTTGTTGATAGATCTGAAGTAATAGTTTTTGTGGATCGGATTTTTTTTTATTATTATTATGGCACTAGTTGTGCCAGTGTCAAGTTTTTTTTTAAACATTACTTCAGAAAGGTAGGAAAACTAAATTCACGGAAAACTGAGGAGAGGAACAAAAAGGAACGGAAAGTTAGGTAAATTTATAAAAACAATAATAAATAATACAGAAATATGCTTCAACTATAAAAGATCAGTGATGTTTTTGTTTTTTCCAAAGAGTTACTGTTACTTTTATTTTTCCTAGGAACAACTTTGGGTTCTAAGTTTTTGGCACGTGGCCAGTTTTTGTTTAGCCACACACGCAAAGAAAAGTTTGCTCTCAACCTCAGATTAAAACAAACTCCTTTGCTGCGATCTGTAAGGAGATTTTTCATCTGAGCTTGGAATAAAAATAGAACACTATACACCGGGTAACTTACATCGTTTTATTCCCTCCGCGTAGTGATAGCACTTGTAAAACTGAACAACATTTCACGGAAAAAAAAAATCTTGCGACAAAAAAATTTTTGAATTCTCCATACAAAGTGAGACTCCCGACCGACCCATTTTGTATGGAGAGCACAAAAATATTTCGCCGCAGGTTTTTTTTTTCGTGAAAAGTTGTTCAGTTTGACGGGTACTATCACTACACGGCGGGAGCAAAACGATGCTGTAGAACACAAGGACGTTACAATAGGTAGAACATTGAACATAATGTAAATGATACATTTTGTTTTTTTCGTTTTTAAATATAATGGGGATCGCACTTTTTCGTGAAATAGGAGCCTACACTACTGGAGCGAACGAAAAGACATTTCCAATGTCAATATAGGTTTACGACCTATTCTCAGACTGGCGGGTTTATGTATAGTTATGAAATAGATCGAAAAAATACTGAATAAATTTACACTAAATGTACGAATAAGTACATACTTAAATACCTAGATCGTACATATAAACATATACCGTAGGCTTATAACAAGTTCAAAGTGAGCAGCCATTCTGACGTCAGAATGGCTGGTGTATTCTTAATCAAAGTCAAAGTCAAAGTAAATTTTTTTTATTCGAATTAAGATTTTTACAAATCATTTTTCGACGTCAAAGCTATCATGGATGGCACGTTCACTACCAGTGTACGCCCTCTGTGGAGAAGAACGGCCAGAAGAAACTCCACAGGAATTGTATCTTTTGTACTTTTCTTTTAAATATATAAAGAATCATACATGAGTCATAATTACAATCTACTCCGCTGATTTGGAATAACAGTTGACCAGACGTTTTTATCATCTAAGTAATCATTTATCGTATAAATAGGCCTTAGAACATAAAATAGTTTTAATTTTAGCTTTAAATTCCTCTATTCTCAGTAGTTCAATGAACAGTTCAGTGGCTATCGGACAGATTTACAATATCATCTGGTATTTTATTATAAAAGCGAATACAGTTCCCCATGAATGAATTATTAACTGTACACAGTCTAAACTTTGGGTGCGCTATTTTATTTTTATTTCTAGTATTTATATTATGTATATCAGAATTCTTAGGAAATAGCATTGTGTTCTTCCGGACATACAAGATGTTTTCAAATATGTACTGTGAGGATACTGTGAGGATATCAATTTCTTTAAACAATTCCCTTAGGGAATCGCGACCACGCAATTCATATATGGAACGTATCGCCCTCTTCTGTAACACAAAGATGTTATTTATGTTAGCAGCTTGACCCCACAATAAAATTCCGTAGGACATAATGCTGTGAAAATAGCTGAAATATACAAGTCTGGCAGTAGCAACGTCAGTCAGTTGACGAATCTTTCTGACTGCGTATGCCGCCGCGCTGAGCCTTGCAGATAACGCATTTAAATGAGGGTCCCATTGTAACCTTGCGTCGATAGTGATCCCCAAGAAAACTGTTTCATTTACATATTGCAAATTTTCGTTATTCAAGACAATAGCTAAGTTGTTGTTCCTTACATTAGGCAATGAAAATTTTATACATTTTGTTTTCTTGGGATTCAACATTAAATTATTTGTCGTAAACCAATCATGGATCTGGGAAAGAGCGTCATTTACTTCGTCAATATCTTGATTATGTCTGCTAGCTTTGAAAATTAGAGAAGTATCATCAGCAAATAACACTATCCTAGATCGATTTTGTACCATAAAAGGCAGGTCATTTATATATACTAAGAATAGGAACGGTCCAAGAATTGAGCCCTGTGGCACGCCGATTTTGACTTTAGATCCCAGTGACTTCGTGCTATAAACTTGGTAATTCATATCAAATAAAAAAATCAACGGCCCGTTACAGTCCACTGCTGGACTATGAGCCTCGTCCACTTAAGTGCAGGGTTTTGCCATAATCTCCACGCTAGGCAGGCGGGTTGGAGATCGCAGATTAAAAGGTTACTGTATCAGAGAGCGCTGCTGCCCGTTCCCTGTTCAATGTGTAGTCCCTAAGTCGCCTCTTACGGCACCCAAGGGAAGAGTAGGGGTTGGTGACAAATGTATTCTACTCATGTAATATTAGATAAATATACGAGTTTTGTACAATCAATCAAACAGTGTCGGAGGAGTTTGGTTACAAAAACGAGTTGTTACCCTAGCATCGTGTGACACGAAAATTTTGTATAATAATATAGAAGAATAATCAACTACCTAATTAGATGATTGTCAATAATTAAGCTAAGCGGCTTTTCCGAGGTTGGGTTTGACTTTAGAAAATGATTCTGTATAACCTTCTATACCTACTTTAGATTAACACAATATTTTTCACAGAATTTCAAGATAGCTCAATAATTAAGCCTTGAGAAAGATATCGATGTTAAACGTGGTTACCTCAAATCAATCAAACCAACGGCCCGTTACAGTCCACTGCTGGACTATGAGCCTCCTCCCCTTAAGTGTTTGGTTTTGCCATAATCTCCACGCTTGGCAGGCGGGTTGGAGATCGCAGATTAAAAGGTTACTGTATCAGAGAGCGCTGCTGCCCGTTCCCTGTTCAATGTGTAGTCCCTAAGCCGCCTCTTCCGACACCCATGGGAAGAGTAGGGGTTGGTGACTAATGTATTCTACTCTGCCGTCACCACACGACTGTCATTACATTAACTAAATTAAATTATCATTATTAAGTAATCGAACTTTTCCTTTCAAACATTACCTCACACACTCTGTTACCTAACGTGGTTACCTATAATAGGCTTAAGTACTTATATCCCAGTCATCATTGGGGAGTGGTGAGGTCAATGCCCAACCCCACAGACCCTGGCGTCAGAATCTTATAACTAAGCGGTTAATAGCTTTGAAATTTCCAAAGGCTTAACGGGCTTTCCGATAGATAACATTTAGATATAAACAATTCAACCCGCTTCATCACATGAGGCCCGAAATTCTGACAAACACTTACTTTTCCGACAACCAAGTGATTCTTCCTGCAATGTCCCCACCGGGTTTCAAACCTAGGCTCTCCGTGATGAGATGCGAAGTGAATTAAATTGAATGTACCCCTTTAGTTATAGTAGTTGCTAAAGACATTCGTTGTTGCGGCGCTGTTCTTTTATCATCAACAGCTCGTTCATATACGTCCCCACCGAGGGGTTCGAGCCTACCCTGAATTAGGGCGATTAGGCCTTAGTCGACCACGCTGGCCCAGTGCGGGTTGGTCGACTTCACACACAACCTTTGAATTTATTCGCTGGAGTGTGCAGGTTTCATCACGATGTTTTCCTTCACCGTAAGAGCATCGATAAACGTATATATGAATTCGAAATTCGAAAACACATTGGTTCATGGTGGGGATCGAACCCTCTCCCGGACGACTGTGGAGTTTCTTCGGTGAGCTCTTCTCCACAGATTCCGCCATTGTGTTAATGAACTCACCCAAAAAAATGTAATGACGAATCTAAGTGATGTAATAACACCCTATGGAAATAAATAATTTTGACTTTGACTTTAGGAGGCAGCAGCCCTAGCCACTTCTTTCATGCCTGCATTTATTACACATTTCTTTCATGCCTGCATTTATTTCAGAGAAAAAATAATATATGCGTATTTTTTTATTGACTATCGAATAATCTAAAAGTAAAGCCTAATCGTATTCGTTTACTTTTGTTTCCTAAATGTTTTTTTAGTATTTTGCATTTGCCCTTGCCCTTTTTTGTTTACTCAGATTTCTTTATTTCCGTGTCGTGACCCGTGGCCGTGTCGTGACCGATGTCCGTGTCGTAACCCATGTAACGTGGTGAACTCTTATCACAACAAGGTTTACGTAATTTCGCTTCCTTTTCCCTCTTCTTCTTCAAATTCTCATCACAAGGATCATCTTCTGGCGGATATTGCGATTCTGGATCGATCGGTGTAAAAGGATCTGTCAATATAGGCCGGTCACATGGCTTGAAACAATCTTTGATTGTTTGCTTCAACAAGCCGTAGTGTTTGCAGATTTCCTTCGAGTATAAATATTCCTTGGGATCGGGAATAGGCTTCTCTGGTGGTTTCATTTGATCTTCTCTGTCGAATGGATCAGATAACTTTGGCCTTGGACAAGGTGCTTTGGATGTACATGGAATAATAGGTGTCTTCAACATGTCAAGGTTTTCACATAGATCGTCTGAATATATGTCTTCAGGTTCTGGACAAACTATATAAGGGTCTACAAGATTCTTGACTCTTTCCTTACAGAGAGGAGGATCAGGGCATGGCAGTTTTCTAGGTTTACCAGGTTTGCAGGGAGGTGGAGGGTCACAGGGGTGAGGAGGATCAGGTTTTTTGCAAACCTCTACTGGCATCCACGCCCCAGGCCTGCATCGGGCTGTAACGAAAAAGGTGATATAATTAGTTGCCTCTAAATCATAATATCTGACTAGTTGTATAATTTGTTATGTACCTATATTGTTCACATTGGCCCCAATTCACACTGTCACGCTCTAATCCTTAATTTAAGTTAGTCCAACCTTTACACATTTTAAAGATTGAATAGGGACAGGAGATGGCCATCCTAATATTAGAGCTGTCAAACATCGAATTTGAACCTTATAGCCGTGTCGAATGCGCAATTTTAGAGAGCACTTAAAATCTGACAGCTATGCCCTTATTTTAGGTTATCATTCGTTCAAATTAATATCATTCGTTCATCACCTGTCTTTCATTGGTCATAAAAACGAAAAGGATAGCTGGATTTTAAAATTAGAATTAGAGCATGACATCCCGAATCGAGGCCATTATCTCATCACTATCATCTCAGACGATAGGCGTCCACTGCTGGACATAGACCTCTCCCTAAAATCTACGAAACGACTGGCTCTGCGCTGCGCACTGCCTGCATCCAGAATAATTTTTCTACCTTAAAGCTATTTAATAAAAGAGATAAGAAAGTGTGAAAGCAGTTTAGTCGCTCAAGAGCACATTTGAAACAAGGCTAAATTTCGATCAGTACTACTTCAGTTCTACAGAACACAATTACATTTTTTTTACTCGATTCTACTTTTTAGCTGACCAAGTCAGTTTGTAAAACACTAAAATATACAAGCATTACAACTTAATCTGTCTAGTTTCATGGAATGAACCAGCACCCAAAAGATATACAAAAATCGATGGTTTCAATAAAAATCAGAATTAATTACTTAAATGGGGCAGCTCCGGATTCTTAAGTCTTTCCAAACATAAAGTTGGCTTTGGACAATCGTCTCCCTCATCACAAATGTCACACGGTGGTTTTGGATCGCAGGGATGTGGTGGATCCTTTCTTTGGCATTTCTTCATCATCATTTTCGGCATCTTGACTAAACTAAAACGTAAGCAAAGAGCATAGCATTTGACCGAGTTATTGACCGAGCGAAGCATCTCCGTTTCAGCTTACAAAAATAAATAGCTTTTGCATGTCCATCTGTCTGTTTATTCTTCTCTACAGATCGAGTTTCCCAACCGATTCTCGTGAAATTTTGTGAGCAGGTTTGATAAATATGTATAATTTTTTGTCGAGTCAGTTGGATGAGCGGTGTCGTTCACATCTCATTGCTGAGGTACCAAATTGGTATCCTATTATGTTATTGTCAATAAAAATTCTCTTTGTAAGACTTTTCAGTTAGAAGTTAGGACTAACTAGTAATTGCATTAAATATTATTTATATTTTATCACGAGTTCGTACATTGTATACATACGTACACACTTTCTCTCTTTATGATTGAACTAGCGGTCCGCCCGCGGCTAAACTCGCGGTGTGTAAGATTTTCCCGTGGAAATAAGAATTTTTCCAGTTAAAAGTATCTTATTGTGTTAATCCAGATTACAAACTATCTCCATTCCAAATTTCATTTAAACCCATTGATTTCTTTAAGCGTGAAGGCGGAACAAACATCCAAATATATTTTCACATTTATAATATTAGTGTGTTAGTGTGATGTGATATGATATGATGAATAAATATTATATATTCATATATGTACTCGTATGTGTGTTATTGTTATTAGGCACCTATACGATGGTCATGCTGAAGACTTCCAGGGTAGAGTTATTCTTTAAGAACTGGGTACGGTTAAAATTTATAATAGGCGATCGGCCTGTTCCTAAATTTACCATATTTTATGAAGTATTTTTATAATATAGATTCGCGAAGAAAAAAGCAGAATCGGTTGAAAAAAGAATTTACGGGGACTTTTTAGTTTCAATATGTCTGTCTCGTTCAAAAACGATTTTTTGTATGGAGATTATATGGCGTTACTAACAAATGACGTCACAAGTGGGTATGTGCCTATATTGTTAGAATAGAGGCCTCTGTCTAACCTTGAATTTCAAACCTTTATAACTCGGTCAATTTTAAAGATAGAGCAAAAATTCTTTTAGTGTTCGATAGCAGAAACTAAGAAGTTCCTCGATCGGATGAAACTGACCCCTAGGTACTTACAGTTTATGGCCTACGCCTTTACTGCTTCAAGTTAAAATGACGGGAATAATTTACAGATCTCCACCTCCAACTCGGTTGTTTGATTTTGTTATTTCAGCTATTGTTTCATTATGTTATTCAATTATTCTGCTTCTATTGTCCATTTGTAGTGGTTCAATTTATCCATTTGTAGTGGTTCAATTTATCCATTTGTAGTGGTTCAATTTATCCGTTTGTAGTGGTTCAATTTATCCATTTGTAGTGGTTCAATTTATCCATTTGTAGTGGTTCAATTTATCCGTTTGTAGTGGTTCAATTTATCCATTTGTAGTGGTTCAATTTATCCATTTGTAGTGGTTCAATTTATCCATTTGTAGTGGTTCAATTTATCCATTTGTAGTCGTTCAATTTATCCATTTGTAGTGGTTCAATTTATCCATTTGTAGTCGTTCAATTTATCCATTTGTAGTGGTTCAATTTATCCATTTGTAGTGGTTCAATTTCTGTTTACATCGGGGTGACATTTATGGAAGTTCTCATCGGTGTCACAGCAAGGTTTTTTGTTTAAACAACAGCATGATTTGTGTAATTCCTTTTCTGCATGTTTTGTATCGCGTTTCTTTGAGATGATACAAGGTAGACATGTTGTTGGGTTCTTGTTACAGCCACCACATTCTTGTTTTCCAGACATTTGATAAAATTAAGTATGTGGATTAAGGCAGTGGATATTACATGGCTTTTTGGTTCGATGCGATATCTAATTTTGTTAATATCTGCAACTTTTCAAATTCGATTTTTCAGATCAGAACTTTTACTTTCACAATATTTCTGACATTCTGGCCCGTGACACATGCATGACATTTATTTCTGTTTTTTTTTTTATGATTTCTGCGGACAACGTTTAGCGGACAGCATTTTTTTTATTTTTTTATTTATTTATTTGGGAAAGTAAACAGCTGCATACATAATATAACAATACAAATGGATGATACAAAAGGGTTGGGTACATATTATATACAGCCAACAACACTATCCACAGATTATGTAAAGTAACATTGCATTGCAGAGAAACAGTAACTAACTATAACCAATACTTGTGCTACTATAAAGAACGATTATCAAGTATAATGCAGTAACAAAATCATAAGATAATAATTTAATACTTATAACTATGTGCAGCTTACGCCTTAAATATGTATAAGTGACCTCATCATTAATGGAAGAGTGGTACCTCCCAATACAGGCAACTTTGTAGCTTAAAGGGAGGTCCCAAACCTCAATAGATTAACAAGGCTGTCTGTTTAAAGAAATAAACATATTTTATTATTATTAAGATTCATAGATAAATTTAACCAAATTATAGTAAAGGTAAGTACCTACTGTAATACAAATTAGTAGTATTTAACTATAATAATGTAAACAAAGAAAAGAAAAACACTAAGTAGTTATTAATTTTGCAGCTCCTTAATAAGCAAACTCCTAAATATATATCGCATCAGTGTGAATATATCTAGATGAATAAATTTATCATTACAAGTGGCAGTGATGCGTTTTCACAAGCTTTTGTTTAGTTTCACCTGTCCTGTAGTCTGTAATCAGATCTTGCAAGTTTCTCGGTTTCCGGTTGAGCTGAAACTTTGCACGTATAAGTATATTGCGTGACAATGCAATATTATGATGACATGGAAATAATCTGATGATGGAGCTAGAAGGTGGCCATATGTACTTTGCTTGAACTTTGTAATGAAACGACGCAACCCCATCGAGTTTGGACTCGTTTGATTTGTCTTGACGAGTACTTTGTCTCTAGATGATACCTAAAGGATCCAGGGTCTGATGATGGAGCTGGAAGGTGACCATAGGAATTCCGTTATATTTATTTATTTATTTTTTATGGACAACCAGGTAGTAGTTACATTTTGAATCTTACACTAAACTAATTACTAGGAATGTGGGACAAATGCACTACATTTAAGTGCCATAACATATTAGAAATAAAACTATTGTTAGATTAAAAAAAACTGAATAGCAAAATTAGACCACTTTAAAAAATATATAAAAATCTTATTTTAACATTTTGTATGTTTGTTGTATGTAACCGACTCCTTTGTTTAGACTCGAAGATTTAATTGAAACTTTGTACACTTATCAAGATTTGGCGACGATACAATAATTTGAAAAAAAAAAAATACACGCTTTCACAGTGCATCAAACAATCCCTGCGTTCCGAGACGCGCTGAAATCGATGAAAGCACCCGTAATCGAGTTCTGTATCACTGTCAGCTGTCAAAACTCATACGTTTTTTTGCTTTTCTAATGCGCCCTAAAAAGTGAAAAATGAAATTAAGTTAAAAATGTAAAAAAAGCGTTGGGTGCTTTGTGTCATATTTTTTGTACCTATATCGAGCAACCCACGCTTTTTTTCACAATAATACTAGTATTTTTCGTTCATTATTGTTTTCAGCTTATATTAAGAATTATTTTTCACTTCTTAGTTTGATGTGCTAAGCGTGTTTTTAAGTTTTTTTTTAACTATATATTTTTTTGTTGCCGTGTGGTGACGGCAGAGTAGAATACATTTGTCACCAACTCCTACTCTTCCCGTGGGTGTCGTAAGAGGCGACTTAGGGACTACACATTGAACAGGGATTATTGGCCACCCAGAGATATTTATTGTGCAAATGTACCTATGCGTTTCGGAAAGTAGCGCCCTGACATATGGTGTCCAGTGGTTGGTTGGTCCGAGGGTGAGATAATAAGGCACATTATGAATTAGAAATACGAAAACACATTGATAGGTGCGTGGTGGTGATCGAATGCTTCTCTCGGACAGAAGGCATCAACCATAGCCACAATACCACCGACGCTCTTTATAATTCACACAAATTGTTATTATTTGAATAATAATTAATTACCAGCCAAATACGTGTTAGGCCACGCAAAGTGTAGGGTTCCGTGCCCAATACTCCTTAGGTACCTGTTAACGTTCATTAAAGTAATTTTCTACGATAAATACATTTTGTACCGAATTTCTTCTTTTTGAAAAACCCCATATTTTTTTAAAAACCTGTTCAACGACACTTCTCATCATAAAAAAATAACCCCCACTTTACGTACCAGAAAACCCATTTTTTTAGATTTTACTATACAACTTTACCAGCATGATTAATTACAGCCTTTTAATGCTAAAAGTCACTGAGCTGAGCTGCAGACAGACAAACAGACGGACATGGCGAAACTATGAATTATTAAGTTTATGACGTGTCGTCATCAATTCCCTAAAGGTACCTTTTTAACTACGGAACTCTAAAAATACATATTATGTTAACGGATCATGGTTTAATTAAACACAAGAACATCTTCATTGTTTTTAATTTATTAACATTGTGTGGGTTGTAAGTAGGGAATGCAATCTCGTCTCGCCGAGATCCCGATCTCGCGAGATCCCGGCCATATTTTACGAGATTGTATCTCGTCAAATTTCGTACGAGATCTCGCGAGATAACGAGATCGACAAATGCAGCGTGACGACGTGTATTTCATAGCGCGGCTGCGCACTGTGGTTCCCACAAGTGTTGAGGCAGAACGAGTTTTTTCAGCAGCAGGGTATTTGGCATGCGAAATCAGAAGTCGTCTGTCAGATGATACTCTCGACATGATGTGTTTTTTGAGAAGCCATTTTCAGACAAACTAACTTGCCTTTCCGTACCTTGATAACTTCATCTGACTTCTGCTTTAAACGTCTTTTATTTGATTAAACACAACATTTATTTAAGAACTTGTGAAGTTAAGTTTTTGATTTGTTGTTTTTATTTACCATAAGTAATGTTCCTATTACTCTTAATTATTGAAACTAAAGTAACAATTTACAAAAGACTAAATATAGATAATTATTGTTTTGTTACCAATATTGTAAGAATTTGAACTGATTAGCTACATACAGTAGGTATAATAATTATAGACATAAACAAATGTTATTAGAGTTAGAGACAAAATAATAAGTACTCTGTTGATTACATTATTTTTATAACTAAGCAACGCAGTTTCTATTTAATTACATATCATGTCAATTACTAGTTCTTAAAACAAGCATTTGCATATGTTTTAATTGGGATTCTCCGAATCCCGTAATTTGCGAGATCTCGCGAGATTGGGTTTTGAGTCTCGCGAGATCTCGCTAGGCGGAAATCTCGTACGAGATTGCATTCCCTAGTTGTAAGGTCCTATCTTCGACCTTACAACCTTATGAATTTTGGTACATTTATTACTGCATTTTGTATTGATTACGCGTTTACGTTTTTGACAAAAACTGTGTCAGTCTTTTAGTATCTTCGGCCTTGGCTTTTGTTTGTTGCTGGTGTTGGAACATCGTACGGTGAACTTTTCTCTGGCATTTCATAATTCTTTATTTTATCTATAATATAGAAAAAGTTACTTTTTGCGAAAGATGAGGCTGTGAGAATGTATTCCATTATGGCGAATTTTGATTGGTCTGGTGTATTAATATTCATACCTAAGCTTATATTCGTTTTTTCTGGTAGGCTATCTACTCGTACATCTTGTTTCGTGATATCCGATAAATCTTGGTCATATTCATCAAAATATCCTAGAAAAGTTTCATAATAAAATTTTGAATATTTGGAATTTATTCTGTCTTCTAAGAACGCTACGTTTCTATTGTAGTCATGTTCACAACATGGGCTTTCTTTGTCTTCCTTCACACTGAAATTATTTTTCATATCTTCAAAGAACCGATGTCTGGACTCCTTGAAGTGTTCTAGGGTTTCTTTTATTAAATCCATAGTATCAGAGTCTAAAGCACTGTCTTTTAAAGATTAAGGTACACCATAACTTCTATAACTGCAACTGCATCAAAAGGACTTTCTATGATTAGGCATAATATTTCATCCTTTCCCTCCCTTTCCCTTTAAGTTGTCTTTAAGTTATCTTTGTTGTCTTGTTAAGGTTGCGTTGGAATAATAGAGACAAATTATTATCGTTTAACTAGTACGAGTATGTCAATGATGATAGTGCTATTTTTTCCAATCACTCCATTTTAGTTTTACGATAATTTGATTGGAAGGGGGTGAAACAATTCCTGTATTTCACATGGTTGGTTGGGTTTTGTACACAACTTGTTAATTTTTAACAGTAATGTTTTTCATTTCTATATTTTCACCATCTTTCTGATAGGATTATTGACATTGTTTTGTTGTTTTCAGTTGTTTTGAAAGTTTTTTTTTTGTTATGGCACTCATTAGACAATATTTTGAAAACTTGCCATTTCATGGTCACCTTTCAAAAAAACTAGATTAACAAATCGAAGGAGTTTAAATGTTATACGGAATTGTTGATATTGCATCATTGTATGGCACTCGAGTACAGGCCCTTTCTGTGATCAAAGAGCACCGACCATTTCGCATTGCTAAATTATCGAGTGGGGCTCACGCTTGTTTCCGTTTTGTACAGACCGTTTTTTGTGTACTACATGCTTGCCTTGGACGGGAAAAACTGTGCGAGCAGATTATTACCGACCCGTTTTCTGCAGCCATTTTTTTTCCATCCACGTTTTGTGCATTCGAATTTGCCAACCATTAGCCTTTTTAAGAAGTACTCTCGAACGGTCGCCGGCCGCTGCCGCGGCACGCTCGCTCCGCTTGCTCGTCTCCCTCCGCCTGTTGTTGACAACAGTCCAACGTAACCTAACCGAAGTGTATTCGTTCTGGGTGTTTTTTTTTTATTACGTTGGGGCTGCGCCCCCCGGACCCCCTCTTCATATGCTGCCCTGTCGTAAAAAACAGCGAAAAATTGCAGATTACTAAAGTCGACCCATTATTTTGACATAATCAGTGGCTTAGAAAAACGTGGCGCACCAAAACAGTTGCGTTCAAACCTGCGTGAGAACTTTTTTACAGACCTGTTTTTGGATGCGACTTTTAGGCATCCTCGTATTGCGAATGAATATTGGCGAATGAATGCGTCTTCGTTGTAAACCCTGTACATCAAAAAAGTGGCGTACAAAACCAGGGGCGGTCATGAAGGTTTCCCAAATTATCATCAAGGTGTGTGTGGGGTATAGAGCGTCGTCGGTGGTTTAGCGGCTAGGGCCGCTGCCTCTCGTCCGCGAGACACAGGTTCGAACCCACCCCGTACCAATGTGTGTGTATGCAAATTCACATGTTCGTTTATTCGACGCTTTTATGGTGAACGAAATATCGTGAGGAAAACTGCATACTCCTGCAAATAAATTCAAAGGCCGTGCCCATATGCTCGGAGCCCATGTGCGAGTGGACTGAGGGACCAACTCTGAGATTTGCCATGTTAGAGTTATAGAGCCGCCAAAGGCCACTGACATGGCTCGTGTAAGATAGTAGCCGAGACCAACGGCAACGTGACTTCCGAAACACGAAATCATCTTTCTTTTTCGACAATCAGGTGATTCAGCCTGCAATGTCCTAACCATAATGGGGAAAGTCTCACAAAAATATTTTTTCTTGATAGTGTCCTCACTGGGAATCAAACCCGGAACATCCGTAAAGAGCTGCGAAATCTCGACCACTTGGCCACGGCGGCTGTTAGCCGTTTCAGTACAAACGGTATCTATGACACGCACGAGGACACGCAGGTGCTGGAGCGGAGCTGAGTAGGAAAGAACAGGAACGAAACCTATGTGCTCTACTTCGTTCACCTCACCACACCTATCATCAACATCAACGGCCCGTTACAGTCCACTGCTGGACTATGAGCCTCCTCCACTTAAGTGGAGGGTTTTGCCATAATCTTCACGCTTGGCAGGCGGGTTGGAGATCGCAGATTAAAGGTTACTGTATCAGAGAGCGCTGCTGCCCGTTCCCTGTTCAATGTGTAGTCCCTAAGTCACCTCTTACGACACCCACGGGAAGAGTAGGAGTTGGTGACAAATGTATTCTACTCTGCCGTCACCACACCGGGTCGGGTAGGCACTCGTCAGTTTCCTCGATTCGCCAGTTTCTTTAATTCGTCATTTTACATAGTTCGTCAGTTTTAAGAAATTCGTTAACTGGTCAGTTTCCTCACTCGTCAGTTTTGTTAATTCATCATTTTACATAGCTCATCAGTTTGGTAACTCATCAGTTCAGTACAGTCAGGGTGGAAGCTCACACACCCACTACATGCTGAATGTGAGGCGTCAGTGAATTTATTATTCTATTTCCTGTCTCTGAAATTATTATAAGTGTTTCTATTTTTGGCCATTTCACAGATTTTGAGGTAGGTCTGGTACTTTAACGAGTGTTTGGTTAAGAAATAAGTTTTCAAACATATTTAATAATTACGTGGAAATTTTATAAAAAGTATCAAATACCGCTATTATTATTGTAGTGCTCGGAGCTTTTTTCCTCCGAGTTGTAGTGTCAATTGTTTTACATCTTAACCCCCCTCATCTTATTTAAAAGATACAATTATCTTGCTACTATTTATTTTACTATTATAACATTAGAAAAAATAAATTGTAAAGCTTCAGCTGTTTTCTTTTCCTTGTATTGTCAGTTGCGATAATGATGAATTGATTTTTGATTTATCTTCTTTACGAGCATGTTGGAAAATTATCGTATCGTACGGCATTCCAAACTTTTCTGTATATCACAAACTGAATTTTAAGTAAAGATAAGGCTGTAACATGTGTTTCATCATGTTAAATTTTGTTTGGTTTGCAGTTAGGCTATTCATAATATCCATAAAATTAGTAATAGGCCGGTCTGGTGTTAGGATTTTCATATTTAGTCCTGCATTGTCTGCTAACGATACTTGATAATTTTCATCAAAATATTCCAGAAATGTACTTAAATATTTAAATTTTGTTATATCTTCAAAATACGCAACGTCTTTAGGTTTTTTTTTGCTGCATGGGCTCTCTCCACCTTCTTTCATACCAAGATACGTTTTTAGTTGTTTTATGGTTTGAATACTGGTATTTTTGAAGCAGTACAATGTTTTTTTTATATGATCTACAGATTCATTTTGTAATACTGTATCTATTAAGTTTTTGAACACAGGTACAGTTCTACAATGACTTCTAACTATCATTGCTGCAAATGCATCAAACATAGTTTCTGTACATGGAGGGCCACATTTTTCAATTTTATTCTCTCCTTCTTCACCTTTCACCGTTAATATCAATTTACATTCCTGCTCTCCGTTATTATTTTCTACCATCTGGTCACATAGACGCACTGATAAAATCAGTTTCTTGTAAACTGGTTCTTTCTCACACATCTTGTTTTTTAGTTTAATAAATGTATTAAAAAATTCGCATCTACAAAAATTTTGATAATTTTTTCAGTTTTTCATAAAAGCCTCTCATCTATCTCTATATTATCATCATCATCATCATCGTCGTCGTTATTTTTATCTTTTTTATCCATTAATTCTTTATGAGAACTAGGGGAATTTTGAGATTCGGATTCCTTGTTACCGACAAACATAGAGTAAAACTTTTCTTTTAATGACGAAAACATTCCAGTCACTCTGTTAACAGATTCTCTCATAGCTACTTGCTTTGGTGGTGTTGGTTTATCATAAGACGAACTTTTTTCACCTACTTTAAAATCAGAAACGGAATGTTTAATGGATGATAAACTATCTGTTAAAGAAGACACGGTTGACGATATACTGTTATGAATGCTAGATATTAGGCCAGGGCCAGTGTCAGGAGGCTTTTCTTTAGGTTCTTCATTTTGTTTTAACCCTTTAAATAGCTTGTAACCTGATAATACAGATTTGATATTTTCTTTTTTGCGATCTATTTCCTTAATTTCATCTAAATTCCAAGCTTTGATACTCTCGTCAGCCAAATCTGTGGCACTTTTTTTTAATGATAGTGTTGCCTCAGCCACTTTTTCGTATAAACTTTCAGCTGACTTTTTAATATTATCCAAACGATCTGATGACACTTCTTTGATATCTTTTGTTTTTTTCCGAACGTCATTAACCAAGTTCTCAACGGATTTTTTCAGATCCTTTATTTTATTTTCTATATCTGTGGGTGTTTCAACACGCAATGGTTTCAAATTTTCGTTTTTAGAAAGTTCCGTTATAGATGCTTTTACACATTCTAATGTCTTTTTCAGTTCATTTATACGTTCTTCTGAAGACATGCCTTTAATTTCTTCAGTTTTTATGCGAACTTGTTCTACTAACATTTCAGTAGAACGCTTTAATTTTTCTATAGCATCTTCAGGTGGAGGGTTATTTTTTTTAATTCCTAATGATTCTGAGAGAGAACTTTTTACTTCCATTGCAGTTTTAATAACGGAATCACATACTTTTTCCATTGATTTCGTTATGTTAGGTTTATTATCATCATCTCTAGAATATGAAGTATCTTTCGGCGGACAAGATTTTGTATTTTGTACCCCTTCATCAGGTTTTTCAATTAACATTTGTTTTAAATTATTAGCAGCATCTTCTGTGGTCTTAGTAATTGATTTGACAGCTTTGCAACCGTTTTGAAGAAGGACACTAGAAGTTTTTTCAACTTCTTCTATTATTCCGGACTTTTTTATTTTTTGATTTATCTCACATGCATAATCTTCTGCTGAATGTTTTAATTTAGCCAAAGTGCATGGATCAGTAGATTTTTCAATCAAATCAGTTGCAGCAGCTTTTATTGTAGCTACCGTTTGTTTATGGGCTTCAAGCATTTCATCATAACATGGTTTATTTTCATTTGGATTATTTGGAAATGCATTCCCCTGGCCATTACATTTTTCAATAGTTTTATATACTTCTTCTGCTGCTTCCTTTAAAGTAGCTACTGCTTTACTGTAATCTTTTAAATTACAATTTGTAATATTATTATCAGTGCTTGATTTGGATGTTAGTAATTCATTTCTGTTTGATTCTTTAGTCACGTGATCAATGGTTTTACACGATAGCTTGTCTTTACCATTTTCACTTTCAACGACTTGTTTAGTTTTAGATCGACATGCAAAAATCACTTTTTGATCTTTTGTTTCATTTTCGTCTTTTTCAACTATAATAATGTCATCACCTGGACCAGTTGAATCGACAGATATCTTAACACTTGATCCTTTAGGCGGAAAAGGACAGGCATCATTTTCTTCTTTTTCATTTATATTTTGCTTCGGTTCTGATGGTACAGGCTTGCCGGTATTTTCAAGTGGACGTACTGGTTCTTGCACATTAGAATACATTTCTGTGTCGTTACATTTTATATCATGGGGAACAACCCGCGCTATCGATGTGTTATTATTCAGAAGATCACAGTTTTCGCCATTTTGGTCATCACTTTCGTCTCTTCTGCATAAATATCTTGACATTTTAGGGTTCTCACTTTGACTGGGAACTGTATCCATCTTTTTACATTTAAGTGTATATTGAACTTCTCCTTGTTTGCATAATACTTTAACTTCTTGATTGGCATTAGAAATGTTTTGAAGAGTAGGGTTTGTCATTTCAGGTTGTTCGTTAACTACTTTTCGTGTATTTTTCATATCTTCTTTGATACTTGTTGTTTCAAAAACTAGTTCATTTACAAATTGGGAAATATTTCCTGCACTACTTCGGCTGCAAATTATAACTTCTTTTAAATCTTTAGTTACCAGAGTCTCTGGGTGCTTAGAATCTTCATGCGAAAGAAAAACTTTACTTGGCAATAGAGGAATAAGCTTTGAGCAAAGTGCTGTACTATTAATGGTCGATACAGTATTATCGGCTAGTCCCTTGAGATAATCTGTAATAAAATTTGAAGCCGATGGAGAAACCCAAGTTTCCTTGTCACATCTGGACTGATTACTTTCCACCGATAGATCTTCGTCTAATTGTTTTAAATCTTCATAGCATAAATCGTGTGAAATAGAGGATTTTTTATTTGGAAATAAATTTTCTGTATCCTTCTCAAAGTAACATAAACAATTCTGTTTGAAGGCTCCCGTCAAGTGTTTGTTTACGGAAAAATCTGTATCAGTTTGTGCTGAAGAAGTACTGGTTAAAGTTTCCTGGATTATATTTTCTTCAATTATTGTAACATCGTTGCAAACACGTAAATTGGAAACTTCACGAAATTCAAAAATCTGAAGTATGTTTTGATTCGTTATACCTTCCGGGAACTCATTTTCGTCTATTTCAATCCATGTGGTTGGTTCTTGCCGATAAGTAGTGATTTGGTTTCCCTGTTCTAATTTCTTTTTATCATTTTCTGATGTATGGAATCGGCTCATAGTTTTGTAGATGGTCTTTTTTTGGAACTATTTCATGCATAGTGCTATTGTTTGTGGAGCCTACACTGTATTCATTTAAAAAGTGGATTTTGGGGTGTATGCATTATCAAATATTCTTTCTTGGCTACTGCATTATAATTTTTGCTACTTTACTTGGACATAATGAAACTCATAGAGCTAATTTAATGACATTTTTTATGACGGATTATTTATGAATTCAGTCTTTTTTCAGCTAGTTAGATTTGTGAAGTTAAAGGAGGCTTTATTATAACAGAAGGTTGGAGCTTGAAGGAAAGACAAAAAGGTGTACCTATACATTTCTTAATAATATTGGTCCTTTTATAACTAAAGAACGGCTGCACCGATTTCGATGGGGTTTATACCAATCGATAGAAGAGATTACTGACCTGGTTATTGGGTACTATATTTGTGATATAAAGAAAAAAGAATATTTTATTTTAAATCTTTTTTGCGATTTATTAATTTCAATCTCGGGCATAGCCGGGTAGAAAAGCTAGTAAGTATATAATTTTTCTGTACGTGTGTTTGTCACCTAACTCCTCCTAAACGGCTTGACCGATTTGGATGAAATTTTGTGTGTATGGATTTAATGGATTCTTGGATGGTTTGAAAACACAATTGCAATCGGGGCAGGTGGAGCTGATTTGGTATGTCACCAAATTTGATTTGCTGTACAAGGTACTTATTCGGGAAATTGAGTCATATCTTCTTGTCGTTGCTACCGCAATGCCTGAAAAGCAGGGTTTATAACCAGTGCGTCCTACCCGTTTTGACATACGGAGACGAGACGTGGAACATGACGGTGAAGCTGGCCCACCGGCTACATGTCACTCAGCGAGCTATGGAAAGATCTATGCTTAGTATTTCGCTACGGGATAAAATCCGAAACGAAATCATCCGGTAGAGGACCAAGGTGGTGGATATCGTCCAGAAATATAGCAAGCTGAAGTGGCAGTGGGCTGGCCCCGTCTGTCGCAGAACCCATGAGCGTTGGAGCAGACGGGTTCTCGAATGGAGACCGCGTCTCGGGAAACGTAGTGTGGGACGCCCCCCTGCCAGGTGGATTGATGACCTGAGGAAGGTCGCTGGTGGTGGCTGGATGGGGAAAGCGGGTGATCGTGCGCTTTGGCGTACCCTTGGGGAGGCCTACGTCCAGCAGTGGACTGCAATAGGCTGATTGATTAATTGACAAGGTACTTGTCACCTAGTTCCTCCTAAACGGCTGGACCGATTTGGATGAAATTTTGTGTGTATATTTCAATGGATTCCTGGATGGTTTGAAAACACAATTGCACCTGGTAGGTGGCGCTGCTTTGGTATGTCACCAAATGTAGAGTAAGTGAAGGTTAGATGTAGGGTAGGTGTTGGGTAGGTGTAGGGTAGGTGAAGGGTAGGTTTAGGGTAGGTTTGGGTAAGTGTAGGGTAGATGTTGGGTAAGTGTATGAAAGGCGTTGGGTAGGTGTAGAGTAGGTGTAGGGTAGGTGTAGGGTAGGTATACGGTAGGTGTAGTGTAGGTGTAGGGTAGGTGTAGGATAGATTTTTGGTAGGTGTAGGTTAGGTGTAGAGTAGGTGTCGGGTAAGTGTTGGGTAGGGTAGGTGTAGGGTAGGTGTAGGGTAGGTGTAGGGTAGGTGTAGGGTAGGTGTAGGGTAGGTGTAGGGTAGGTGTAGGGTAGGTGTAGGGTAGGTGTAGGGTAGGTGTAGGGTAGGTGTAGGGTAGGTGTAGGATAGGTGTAGGGTAGGTGTAGGGTAGGTGTAGGGTAGGTGTAGGGTAGGTGTAGAGTAGGTGTAGGGTAGGTGTAGAGTAGGTGTTGGGTAGGTGTAGGGTGGTGTAGAGTAGGGTAGAGTAGGGTAGATGAAGAAAAAATGGCAGAACAACGTCTTATAAAGTTGATAAAAATCGAATTTATCCTCCATCACCAGAGTCATTAAAAATGCGCGTCAAGGTGCATTAATTCCTGATCGCTCTATCCTGATTTAGATAGATGAATGCATTTCCTTTCTTTTTTCTTTTGCTTCATCACTAATATATTAATTATAGTGAAGAAGCAGAAGAAAATAGTGATAGATTATATTAGTTTATTTATATACACTCACCGGCACATCTAACCGCCCACCCTTCATTTCAGGGAATACTCGTGATTCTTTATAATTCTATTAGTTACAGCTGATGCTAGTTAAAAAGTAGTTAATATAGCGTTTATTTAAGTGTGTTTAATTTATCGTAAAATTATCAATAAATCAATTGTAATGTATAACAATAAGCGTAGTTTAAAATTAACACGAAATACAAGGGTGGGCGGTTAGATGTGCCGGTGAGTATATTAATTTATATTTGCGTATGTAGTGCTTTTCTAAGTATTTTAATTATTTACGTATGTAAGTATTTTTAGTACCTCTGGTTAGGTAGTTTATATTTCTTTTTTATCACAACCAACCCACTTCAACTTTTCTGTGTGTTATTCTTACAATCTACTAGAAAAGATTGGTACCTTATTTTTTGTTTTTTGGTTAGTTTTGTTTTTTATGTCCTGTTATGTTTTTCTATTTTGTTCCCGTTTGGTATCATCAATAGCTCATATACGTCCCCAACGAGGGGCTCGAGCCTACCCTGAATTAGGGCGATCAGGCCTTAGTCGACCACGCTGTCCCAGTGCGGGTTGGTCGACTTCACACAGAACCCTTGAATTTATTCGCAGAAGTGTGCAGGTTTCATCACGATGTTTTCCTTCACAGTAAGAGCATCGGATAAACGTACATATGAATTCGAAATTCGAAAACACATTGGTACGTGGTGGGGATCGAACCCGCGTCTCCCGGACGGGAGGCAACGGCCCTAGCCACTAGACCACCGACGGTTTGGTTTCAATAAAGTATAATTTATATTGACTTGCACCATCAATGATGCAGATGTACAGTGGGTCCGAAGTGGACGACACTGCTTTGTATCATTTGATTCTTATTATGTAACAGGGGATTGGACTACTTTATTTTTATTTGATAAATCCAAAGTTCTTAGTTTCTGCTATCGAACACTAAAAGAGTTTGTGCTCTATCTTTAAAATCGACCGAGTTATAACACTTTCAGGGCCGGGTGTTTTTTGCTAGGCAATCCGCCCTGCGCCGGCCATTTATTGGTTTTTTTAAACGGCCATAAAAAAATAACTAATATATTTTACTACCTACTTTTTTCTGTTACTATATTTCTGTTGTTTATATTTTCTATTTATGAAATAAAACAAACAAATATATTATTATGTCTTTATTTAAAAAAAACACATAAATGGACAGTTACGGATAAAAAAAAAAGTCTAACATAACAGTCCGTAAGCAGCGGAACGACGCACTGGCGTGGCGCGTCACTGTATTCGCTCTCACGCCTACACCCCCCGACGCACCACACTCACAATTTTTTGCATGTGTGTTCTCAATGAACCAAGCTAACGCTAATCACGCTGGGTCGACGTGATTTTGTAAAAAACAGTATGAAAATCAAACAACGTGACATACTCGTGACCGGCAAGTTAGGGAATAATAATAATTATCATCACGTAAGTGTCACGTGATTGGCCCTGAAAGTGATAAAGTTTTGAAATTCAAGATTAGACAGAGAGGCATATACCCACTTGTGACGTCATTTGTTAGTAACGCCATATAATCTCCAAACAAAAAATCGTTTTTTAAGGAGACAGACATATTTGAAAGAAAGAAGAAAGAAAAATCGTTTATTAGTGTTAGCAATACACACACATACAGGGTTTCGTAAACAACTATGTTACAAGTCTATATATATATCTCAATGACAGAGAATATATTATATTATATTACCTAAAGCAATCCAACAAGATATGCCTGTGTACCGCAACACAAAATAGGTCCTAACCATTGAGCTATTATTAGTCCTAACTCAGTATTGTGCTGGGCCCGATAGCGTGCCGCAGCGCTGTTATTCTGTTAGTGCCTTCTTAGTGAGGTGCGCGATCAAGTGGAAGTTTATTTAAAATTATATTGAAACTTAAAAAAATCACTGTTAATTCGTTTTTCAACCGATTCTGTTAAAAATATTCGCAAATCTTTTGCTACTAATCTATATTTTAAAAATAATTCATAAAATATGGTGAACAGTCCGATCCCCTAATATCATGCTCTTCTCATCCTCGGAGGAACATGAAGGGTTCCAGTCCGGGTGACGCCCTGGTTTGATCTCTACCACGTTCCTATACACGGTCATCATCATCGTCGTTTGGGCTGTAAGGTCGACAGCCGACCCCACAAACCCTGGTGTCAGCTATATAGAGCCACCAAAGGCCACTGATTTGGCTCTTGCAACGACTAGACAGTAGCCGGGATCAACGGCTTAACGTGCAGTTCGAAGCACGGAATCATCTTTCTTTTCAGACAATAAGGTGATTCAGCCTGCAATATCCTAAACTGGGGAAAGTCTCACAAAGAGATTTTTGCTTGACAGTGTCCCAGTTGGAATCGAACCCGGAATCTCGACCACTCGGCCACTTGTTCATACAAATTCGATTATCTATGTGTCGCAGATAATTGTCAAATCAGCTGTTTTACAATACGGAGCTGATTTGACAATCCATTTGCAACAACCTTTCATTCTCAGTAGATCCACAATGGATCTGGACAATGGATTTAATGAGATCGAAGAATATAGGTATATCCACCCCGCATTCACTCTATTTTTAACGTCCCGATCGATCTCGCCGTCGTTCTGAATGACTGAAACAAGGTACCGGAAATCGGAGCAAACTGGTAGGGGTGCACCATCAAGCGCAATGGGCAGAAAGCTAGAGAAACCGCCGAAATCACAGAACATGTATTCAGTTTTGGTTCTGCTGATCTTCAAACCAACACTCTCTGCTGCCATCTGCCCAATTTACTCTGAATCTCAAGTACGATATCATTGGCAAACAGCATGCACCAGGGCGCCTCATCCTGCAAGTCCGATGTCAAGGCATCCATTATCAGGAGGAAGAGGTACGGGTTTAGCGCTGACCCTTGGTGCAAGCCTACAGCCACATCAAACATGCCGGAGGTGCCAGCAGCCGACGGGACGTGCGTGCTAGGTCAACTGTACATTGCACGTATCAACTCAACATACTTCTCAGGCACACCTTTCTCAGGGCCCACCACAAAACCAATGTTCGAGGTCAATGAACACCATGTGCAAGTTCTTTCTTACATGCCTGTAGGGTATTCTAAAAAAATAAATGAAAAACTTACGATTGGCAGTAGTATTTATTGATTCTCAAATATTACAGTAAGTATGCAATTACACTCAAAAAAATTAACTTGTGTTACGTTTGAAAGCATTTAGGAAAAATTTCGCAGACATTTGGAAACGGAGTTTGCTCTACTATGTTTCGAGCTTTGTGGTTATGAAAAATAATTTTTTATTTACAGGGAGGTGGAGGGGGAGGGGTGGCTATGCAGGCTTCGTCTCTTTCATCTTCTTCTTCGACTTCTTCAGGTTCACAAGGCTCGCATTCCTTCGCTTTTTGGCACATGGTACAAGTCTGGCTTCTCTTTCTTTCACAGCAGAGCGGCTTTTTCTTTGGTCCTTGGCTTATTTCCTTCGGCTTGTTGCACGGAGGAAGTTGAAATAAACAACCTTTCTTCTCGGGTTTTTCTTCTTTACAGGCCTTTTCTACTTTTTTGCAACCTTCAGGGTCCGGCATATTAACCTCTCTTGAGATTTATTCACTTTATTCACGAGCATCAGACAAAGCTTAAGTTTGATCTATGATAATAATGGAATTTGATCAAAATCACGTTGTATTTACTTTTCTCGATTTTATTCTTTCATAGCTTTGACATACTTTTTACTGTCACCGAAGCTATCAGATTTTGACACGTTTGAATCGGATTTTAAACTTCGAGCAGAAAAAAGAAGGTTGTTGCAAAAAGGTTCTATTTCGTTTCCCGCCGCTTGCACTTGTGACATTTTGTGTCATGTGGTTTTTGAGGGTCTTCTTTGCAAGGGTCTGCCCTGTGAATCTCTGCTGGATCGGATGTGCAGGGTGGCAGTTCGGTACTTTTTTCTGGTTTTGGGCATTTTAGCTTAGGCAAATCTTTAGGGTATGTTCTATGCACGTCAATAGAGTCTTCTGAGCAAGGTTGTGGTTTCTTTTTTGTCTGGCTTTTTATCTGATTTTTTTATCTGACTTTACTGGTATACTAGGGTTTGGCATTTGAAGAGTTTATCTCAGCCAAAGTTTCTATCCAATATTAACTGAAAAATAATGTAATAATATTAGTATTTTTTAATAATATTTTCTTTAATGATTTCCATATCGGCCACGAAAGTTACCAAAAAAATGCCCTCGTCTAATCTTGACAACGGCTCAAAAACGGAAATGATGGCGGGTGTCTGGATCTATTGATCGAAACCACTGAATTCTGATTGAGGATTCAGGGTTCGCTTAAATACAAATTTTAATGCTCTGTAGTTACACTAGTGTAACCAAACAATTTTAATCATGGGTCCGAAGTGAAAATTACGTGATGAAAATAAATGTATGCTTGTGATAGCTCATGGCTTATAAAAACATGTTCTTTAGATGCCAGAAACACAATTGCCAGATATTAGAATTGAAGTAAATTAATGTTATAAAGGTGTCGGACGTGTAATGATGATTATCTGATATTTCCTCACATTTTTAGACACGGGATTTATAGGTATTACATGCATGTACATACCTACGATACCACCATGTTGTGGACACAAACTTGATTGTTATTATTTAAAATGCTGTTATTCGTTTAAAAAAAAAATAATACTTACAGACAGAGTCGTAGAAGACAGCATCGTGATCCTGTCTTCTAAGGATTCTCATTTTTTCTGCATTTAGTTGCTTAAGTTCCATCTGAGTTTTCAGCATTTTGAGTACCGTCATATTTTATATTTTTAAGGATCACAGGAGCTGTCGATGCGCTACACAGGTTACATTTCAAGTCACAACTCTCCAAAATTGACTTGTCGATACATTGGTTCCTTTCGGGGATTATTTCGCATTCATATCTGATCTCGTTTCCAAGGACCCCGCACTTTGAAGAATCCCCAGCAATCTTTCTACATCGTAATTTGAATTTAACGTCACCTTTCCGGCACTGAATGTTTATTTCTTCATCTTTCGGTTTGCAATCGGAACATTGCTGAGGTGTAGGGCAAAAAAGACCGGGTTTGTTATTAGACATTTTGTTATGTTTTATATCAGCCTTAGCCTCGAGTTATTTCTTCAGGGAATCTTTGGGCTTGGTAATAGTAGAAGATAAAGCATGAGCTCTGTGTTCGTCTGCAGGGTCTGTTATTTTAGTTACTTTCTTGTCAGGTTTGGTTTTCTTCTGCTTAGTGCTGGGTTCAACCTATTGTTATTTAGGGAAATTGGTATCAAGTTCTGACATTTTTAGTGTTTAATTACAGCAAGATTAAATATTGAAAATTGTGATAACCTTTTCTTTACGTATTTAATCTTTTGTCTGTCTGAGTTCGCCTCTGTTATCAACGATAGTTTTTAAAGTGCATTGAAAAGGAACTTGTTTTATTTTTGTTTCGCATTCTTCTTTCGGGGTTTTGTCTGGAACAATATGAAGTATTACAATATGAATACTATAATGATGAAAAAAAAAGTCTTATCACTAAAAATGTTCGCCATCTCTACCCTTTCTTTACCATGGTACCATTAGACAGTACCATTGGAGGCACGGTGGAAATTCCATTTCAGAAAACAAATTCACCACTACTCGTGAAAAAGGTGGTGGTGTCAGGTTTCTGCTTCTGTAGCTAGTTTACATAAGGGTCGGTCAGCACACAACATGTTTGTACTTATATTGTAAATGTTTTGATTACAATATTGCGTGAAAACTAGTGCCCCTACGATAAAAAAACATAACGTAGCAGAAATGAAAATGAGAGCATCATATCACTGGTGGCGTTGTAGCTATTGCCTTATCCTGTAGACACGGGCTCAAACCCCACCACGCAACAATGTTTTTTCAAATCATCGCGGAGAGGTGAGTTGGATGAAAATCAAATATAAATAATAGCGCGTCTGTGTTTTGTTGATGTTAAGGTTAGATTTAATTGGTTAGCTTTTCAAACTCTACGCTGCACTACGCCTGGTGGGCGCTGGACCTTATGGTGAAGGAAAACACAGTGAAGAGACCTGCACCCTCTTGTCAAGAAATTTAAAGATTGTATCTTGAAGTCGACTATCCCGCATTGGGCCAGCAAGGCTCAAGTCAAGTTAGGTTCAGTTCCCTGTTGCATAGGCCTGTAGTTCAATGAACATGCAACGTTTGAGTTTATTTTTGCAGATAGGAACTATGACAGTTTTTGTCAGCGTCTTCGGTAGGTGGCCAGTCATTAATATTCTTTACCAGAGATAGGTAGATCGAATAAAACTCGAATGTGAGTAAACAAATAATGAATTTATTTAGGAACAACCCTGTATTTATACAAAATTAAGACCTTATATCTTAAACGGTTGGATGGAGGTAAGAATAACATTGACCAATCACAGCCTAGATCGTAGCCACGTAAATACTGCGCACACGACGCGCTGGGCCCTCAGACGCCGCTAGTGCCAGCGCTCAATGCACGCATGCTACAATTCTATTAAATAGATTGGCAAGTATCTCACATATAGGCCTGCCGAGGTACTGTACAAACGCACGTGTACCAAAAAAGCCACAACCCAGCTTGTGTTTTGCCAGAGTAGCCTTGCTTTATGTGCTGTTGAAAATGAAACTTACCAGGAGTGTCCGCAGAATTGGATCCTCTTTGGATCCAATTCTTTAATCTGTTAGAACATATTTTTCCTTCCGCCTTTTTACAGTCAGCTTCTGTTATAGCTATAATAGAAAATTAAAATAAGAAGACAAAATTTTAAACTCAAAAGGTAATTAAAAGAAGTTTTTTGTTTTTAGAAGTAATTTTTGACGTAAAGTATCCTAAAAAAATTCGAGCTAGAAAAGAGAAAAGTGTTTCCTCGAAGCTTTTGAGATATGTTTAGGAAAACATCAAACTTTTACTGTAGTTATTAACTTCCTACAAATAAATCATTCTATCATTGGTTTCTGACTTAAGAATATAGCATTTCTGTACCTAATTAACCCGTTTGGTCGACAAAGGCCTGATCACACTTATTCTGGGTAGGCTCGAGCCCCTCGGTGAGGACGTTTATGAGTTGATCTATAGTCAAGAAACGTAACAACGCTTCAAACTTGACCCCACCAAATGAATACCAAAGAAGCCTGGGAAAATACTATACAATACCACATTTGAATACGCGGTACAATGATGTTATAAATGACTCAGTTTGTAAGAACGTCGAAAGTAAGCTTCAATGTCATGCAGCGACATCATCTGCCTGTATGTCGTCGCGCGTCGTCCGTTTCATTCGAATTATCCTACAAAATTTTGAAATTACCTGAAAGCTAGCGCATTGCATTGCGAATATTTAATATAGCCAAGCCAAATTAATTGAACGAGTTAGGTGCTATGTTTTAGCGGGCTTTGCTAGGCGGTTACTCTTCTTGACTATTTTAGTTCGTTGTTCATTTCATTAGTATGTACCTAGATTTTAGTGTTCCGAAAGGCCAAATCTTAACCCAAATTTTGCCAAACGTTGTTTTAGTGCGTGCTTGTGTGAGCCACTTTAAGGTCTGCTTACCCCTTTAGGAGTACGAGCATGAATTTAAGTACGTAGTAAAATGTTAACTTTAGAGCGCAAAGATAAGAAAAATAATACTTACCGATACCCTTTTCTTTGTCTCCGTCATTATCATAATTACAATTGATTGGTTTTGGTGGCAACATCGTACAACTGAATTATGAAAAAAGGGTAATTTGACTTCTCGTTCACTCTGATGTTGAATCTTCTTACTGACCCCAAAAACCCTGTCGTGCTGAAGTATATATTTTCGTAGATAATTAAGGGACCAACGTATTCTGAAGCACTGAATTATCTTACGTTTTGGACAATCAGTTGATTAATTCTTGAATTTTTACCAAGATTTAAACCTAGAAGTCGTGTAACGATTATGGCAAGTTTGAAGCGGATTTTAAACTTCGAACAGAAATAAGAAGGTCGTTGCAAAAAGATTCTATTTGGTTTCCCGCCGCTTGCACTTGTGACACTTTGTGTCATGTGGTTTTTGAGGGTCTTCTTTACAAGGGTCTGCCCTGTGAATTTCTGCTGGATCGGATGTGCAGGGTGGCAGTTCGTTACTACTTTTTACTGGTTTTGGGCATTTTAGCTTAGGCAAATCTTTAGGGTCTGTTCTATGCACGTCAATAGAGTCTTCTGAACAAGGTTGTAGTTCTTCGCTTCTTTTTTTATCAGCCTTTTTATCTGATTTCTTTGCTGGTTTACTTGGGTTTGGCATTTGAAGAGTTTTTATCTCAGCCAAATATCCAACCAATTTTGGCTGAAAAATAATGTAATAATATTAATAATTTATTTAAATTACAACGATAAGTTTTTTTTGAATGATTAACCACTCCGCCAAGGAATTTGTCAAAAATTTGGCCTTACCTAAGGGCCTTGTCAGTGCTTCGATAAGCATTATGTTTGAATGGGACTGGATGCAGAAAATCTGACGACGTGTTCCTGGTAGAAACCACTGCATGCCCTCGTTTTGGGTACGCTTCAATACAAGTACTCTGTAGTTACACTGTAATCATGGGTCCAAAGTGAAAATTACGGAGTGGAAGTAAAATGTATGCCTGTGAGCTTATGTGGGCTTATCCAAACATGATCTTTAGATGCCAGAAATACATAATTGCCAGATCTTAGAATTTAATCGTTTATTCAGTAGTGACAACTATTAAATGTGACGTACGTGATGATTACCTATTCTCACATTTTTAGGCACGGGATTTATAGGTTTATGGGTAAACCTCAACAAACTACATAGTCGATAATTCGTTGGTATACCTACAATACCATGTTGTGGACATAAACTTGATTGTAATTATTTAAAATGCTGATTCGATTTTTTTAAATAAAATTAATACTTACAGACAGATTCGTAGAAGATGGCATCATGGTCCTGTCTTTTAAGGATTCTCTTCCTCACAGTTATCTTTTCTGCATTCAGTTACCCGAGGTCCATCTGAGTTTTCACCATTTTGAGTACCATCATATTTTATATTTTTAAGGATCACAGGAGCTGTCGATGCGCTACACAGGTTACATTTCAAGTCACAACTCTCCAAAATTGACTTGTCGATACATTGGTTCCTTTCGGGGATTATTTCGCATTCATATCTGATCTCGTTTCCAAGGACCCCGCACTTTGAAGAATCCCCAGCAATCTTTCTACATCGTAATTTGAATTTAACGTCACCTTTCCGGCACTGAATGTTTATTTCTTCATCTTTCGGTTTGCAATCGGAACATTGCTGAGGTGTAGGGCAAGAAAGACCGGGTTTGTTATTCGACATTTTGTTATGTTTTATATCAGCCTTAGCCTCGAGTTATTTCTTCTGGGATTTCTTCTTTTTATCTTTGGGCTTGGTAATAGTGGGAGATAGAGCATTAGTTCTGGGTTCATCTGAAGGGTCTGTTATTTTAGGTAATTTCTTTTCAGGTTTGGTTTTCTTCTGCTTGGAACCGGGTTTCACCCATTGTTTTTTTGGAAAATTGGGGCTGTTCTGTTCTGACATTTGTTTGTTTTTCAATTACAGCAAATTTTTATATTGCGAATTGTGAGAATCTTTTCTATAAGTATTTAATCTCTTTTATTTTTGAGTTTGCCTTTGTTATCAATGAAAATTTTACAATCGTCAGAAGCTTGTTTTAAGGTAGTTTTAGTAGTGCAAGCTTCAGGAACTTGTTTTAAAGCGTATTTGCATCTTTCTCTTGCGTCGCTATCTGAAACGATTATAAACACAATAGGGGATCGGACTGTTCACCATATGTTATGAATTTACCATACTTTATGAATTATTTTTAAAATATAGATTAGTAGCAGACGATTCGCGAAGAAAAAAACAGAATCAGTTTAAAAACGATTTTACAGTGATTTTTTAAAGTTTCAATATGTCTGTCTCTTTCAAAAACGATTTTTTGTATGGCGTTAATAACAAATGACGTCACAAATGGGTATGTGCCTCTCTGTCTAATCTTGAAAATTTTTAAGACAGAGCAAAAATTATTTTAGTGTTCGATAGCAGAAACTAAGAAGTTTGGATTTATAAAATAAAAAGAAGTAGTCCATCCCCTATTTAATAGCAAAAATAACGTGTTAGCAAAATAAAGTAAAACCTCTCGGGTAGGTCAGCCCATAATACTGAACAATACTTCATAAACAAATTTTAAAATTGTCAAAAAAAATGTACTTTCATACAAATTGATGAGGTTTTATGGATTTTTATAACAAATCTTGTTCAGTTTCATGGGACTGGCGCGGGTGGTACATCAACAGTTCATATCGACGGTGTTTTGTAGAAAGGGCGAAAGTGCCTTTTAATAATTTGACAGGACAGCAATTTTTAGTTTCAATGACGGTCTTCAATGAGCGTCGTGCTATAATATATATTATAGCTCCGTCTGTGACGGGCTTGAGAGTTATTGCTTTGCTGTAGAAAAATAGTTGTATGTGACCGATTGTTTCTATATAATAAAAAAAATATATGAAATAAATAAATAATTAAAAAAGTAAAAAGTAATATCTGCCCAGAACGTTAAAAAGCGAAAAACGCGTCGGAGAAGAAAGAACGAAGAACTTTAAAAAACAATTAACGTCATCGTTTGGGCCATCCTGTATTTAAAAATACCGCAGAACCGCTAGTGTCCGCCCGCGGCTATGCTCGCGTTGTGTACGATTTTCCCGTGGGAATAAGATTTATTTCCCGTAAAAAGTCCTATGTGTTAATCCAGTTTACAAACTATCTCCATCCCAAATTTCATCCAAATTCGTTGAGTGTTTTAGCGTGAGGGCGGAACAAAAATCCAAACATCTAAACATCCAAATATATTTTCACATATCTATAATATTATGGTGTGATTAGCCGTGTGGTGACGGCAGAGTAGAATACATTTGTCACCAACCCCTACTCTTCCCATGGGTGTCGTAAGAGGCGACTTAGGGACTACACATTGAACAGGGAACGGGCAGCAGCGCTCTCTGATACAGTAACCTTTTAATCTGCGATCTCCAACAAGCCTGCCAAGCGTGGAGATTATGGCAAAACCCTCCACTTAAGTGGAGGAGGCTCATAGTCCAGCAGTGGACTGTAACGGGCCGTTGATGATCAATCATATCTAAACAACTTTAACTTGGTACCTCCAAGGGTTCCGGAGAAAAAAAAACTTCGGTCGCTAAAACGTTATTGTATCACAAAATAAAAAGTTTACAGAAGGACCACTCCCCCATTCTTCAAAAATAATTACGTCATCTTGCCAGACTCACTCTCTCACTCACTTGTAGTGACACATAGTAACACATTGGCCTCGATTCGGGATGTCGTGCTCTAATTCAAATTTTATAATCCAGCTATCCTTTTCGTTTTTATGACCAATGAAAGAGAGGTGATGAATGAATGATATTAATTTGAACGAATGATAACGTAAAATAAGGGCATAGCTGTCGTCAGTTTAAGAGATTTTTAAGTCACATGGTTTTAAGTGCTCTCTAAAATTGTGCAATCGACTCGGCCACAAGGTTCAAATTCGATGTTTGGCAGCTCTAATATTAGAATGGCCATCTCTTGTCCCTTTTCAATTTTTAAAAGGTAAAAAGGAAGGTTAGAAAAGAAGTTAGGAGCGTGACATCCCGAATCGAGGCCATTGTAATCTAATGCCTTAAGGGCATCATAGATGGAGCTATAATATATATTATAGCACGAGGCAGCCAGCTCTCGCATCACCATTCACTTTGTGTGCAAAGCGGGGGTCACTGCGGCCATTCTGCTTGATTCGCCATTTTGTTTGACCCCCGCTTTGCGTGAAAGTGAATGGCGACGAGAGAGCTGGCTGCCTCGTATAATATACTTATATTATAGATGCCGCGTGTGATGCCCTTTACGCTGAGACAAGCAAGCCTTCTCGCTCCCGCAGCCGCAGTCCTTTCCTAGTTTTTGTGGAGCTCAGACCTGTACTAATTTATCCAAAATTGTACTCTAAATTTTGTGACAATATAGACAACGAGTTTTAGCTTCAGTTCGGACATTTTATTCTGACAACAGCCCCTGTACCCCAGACTATAAATTCTCACAATCAAACTTATAAGATCAAATTATTATAAGCTAAAGTGGTTAAACACTCTTTCCCAGATTGTCCGAGACTTCCCGAGTCCCGATTGGACCATCTGTCTCTGATACGTAATTTGTGTGCCTAATATTAAGATGTCAGGGTTCTCAAATTATCAAAATCACGTTATTAATAATCAAATTTACCGTTAATTTTCGAACACAGGGAGTCATATGTATTTAATTTCTTAATACATATTTTTCCTTCAGGCTTTTTGCTACTAGATCTTGAAATTTCTATAAAAAATAAAAAAAGTTTAGTAACAAAAATGATAAAATACTTTTGACATATCCGAGAACCGAACCCAAGTCCCGATCCAAAATCCATAAGTGATGGTAGTTTGCCTGGAAGACAATGCGTGGCCTAAGGGCGAATTTCGCTATTCTTTAGTCTTTTAAGGGAGCGTGAATATATTTAATACTTCTCCTTGGATCAGAGGAATCTGAATATGGGGGAATGTTCAGGATTCCTGCTATACCTATATAAATACCTATATATTCTACAATAAAACAAAGAAAAACTCATTTATGTGTACAAATTGTAGCACAAAACGTTACATGTGATTTAAGTTAGGAAATTAACATTTCCATTAATTTATTTTCGAAATATTTACAACTTGGGTTGGGTTACTCAAGCCATCTGAACCTTTCCTATATACTGAGTTTCCTCAGATTTAGGGAACTATATTACTAACACCAGTTCCCAGACGGCTCCGTAGCCCAGGTGGTAGTGTATCTGCCTCCGACGCATAGGGTCGCGGGTTCGAATCCCGCCCAGGGCAAACATTTGTGTGATGAGCACTTGTATTTGCCTTGTGTCTGGTTGTCGTACTATATTTTATGTATATAAGTATCTATTTATCTATTTAAGTAATGTAAATCAGCTGTCTGGTACCCATAGTACAAGCTCTGCTTAGTTTGGGATCAGATGGCCGTGTGTGAAGATGTCCCCACATATTTATTTATTTACCAGGGTTTGTGAGGTCAGCAATATCAACCTAACCACACGATATAGAAAAAGTACATTAACGTTGAAGTACGGAGAGACTGTAAATACAATAAATAAATAAAGAAGCAAATAAGAAGAATATTTACCTATGCCCTTTTCCTCATCATTGTCTTGACCATTTTTGTCACTGGTTTTCTTTGGTGGCATCAAAGAAATGTATTGCCTAAATCTTGTTTTTCCATTTCTCCTATTAAATGATTAATCTGATCATGTTTTTTATTTTAACACTACTGAATTTTGAAAAAAGTGTATGATTTTGATTCTGATTTGACTTTTGTTTGCTGGTAGAAGTATTTGATTTTGAGTGACGGGAAGAGTTCATTTATTTTTACTTTATTTTTAGTAGTGTCAGATTCTCTACGAAATAGGTAAACTAATTAGTTAGGTTACGCTACGATTTATTATTTTATTATTCACAGTACATATTTGAAAACATCTTGTATGTCCGGAAGAACATAATGCTATTTCCTAAGAATTCTGATGTACATAATATAAATAGGTACTAGAAATAAAAATAAAATTGCGCACCCAAAGTTTAGACTGTGTAAGGTTAACAATTCATTCATGGAGAACTGTATTCACTTCTTATAATAAAATACCAGATGATATTGTAAATCTGTCCGATAGCCAATTTAAAGCTAAAATTAAAACTATTTTATGTTCTATGGCCTATTATACGATAAATGATTACTTAGATGATAACAACGTCTGGTCAACTGTTGTTCCAAATCAGCGGAGTAGATTGTAATTATGGCTCATGTATGATTCTTTATATTATATTTAAAAGAAAAGTACAAAAGATACAATTCCTGTGGAGTTTCTTCTGGCCGTTCTTCTCCACAGAGGGCGTACACTGGTAGTGAACGTGCCATCCATGATAGCTTTGACGGCGAAAAATGATTTGTAAAAATTTTCATGTCACACGATGCTAGGGTAACAACTCGTTTTTGTAACCAAACTCCTCCGACACTGTTTGATTGATTGTACAAAACTCGTATATTTATCTAATATTACATGAGTAGAATACATTTGTCACCAACCCCTACTCTTCCCTTGGGTGCCGTAAGAGGCGACTTAGGGACTACACATTGAACAGGGAACGGGCAGCAGCGCTCTCTGATACAGTAACCTTTTAATCTGCGATCTCCAACCCGCCTGCCTAGCGTGGAGATTATGGCAAAACCCTGCACTTAAGTGGACGAGGCTCATAGTCCAGCAGTGGACTGTAACGGGCCGTTGATTTTTTGATTTGATATGAATTACCAAGTTTATAGCACGAAGTCACTGGGATCTAAAGTCAAAATCGGCGTGCCACAGGGCTCAATTCTTGGACCGTTCCTATTCTTAGTATATATAAATGACCTGCCTTTTATGGTACAAAATCGATCTAGGATAGTGTTATTTGCTGATGATACTTCTCTAATTTTCAAAGCTAGCAGACATAATCAAGATATTGACGAAGTAAATGACGCTCTTTCCCAGATCCATGATTGGTTTACGACAAATAATTTAATGTTGAATCCCAAGAAAACAAAATGTATAAAATTTTCATTGCCTAATGTAAGGAACAACAACTTAGCTATTGTCTTGAATAACGAAAATTTGCAATATGTAAATGAAACAGTTTTCTTGGGGATCACTATCGACGCAAGGTTACAATGGGACCCTCATTTAAATGCGTTATCTGCAAGGCTCAGCTCGGCGGCATACGCAGTCAGAAAGATTCGTCAACTGACTGACGTTGCTACTGCCAGACTTGTATATTTCAGCTATTTTCACAGCATTATGTCCTACGGAATTTTATTGTGGGGTCAAGCTGCTAACATAAATAACATCTTTGTGTTACAGAAGAGGGCGATACGTTCCATATATGAATTGCGTGATCGCGATTCCCTAAGGGAATTGTTTAAAGAAATTGATATCCTCACAGTATCCTCACAGTACATATTTGAAAACATCTTGTATGTCCGAAAGAACACTGTGCTATTTCCTAAGAATTCTGATATACATAATATAAATACTAGAAATAAAAATAAAATAGCGCACCCAAAGTTTAGACTGTGTACAGTTAATAATTCATTCATGGGGAACTGTATGCGCTTCTATAATAAAATACCAGATGATATTGTAAATCTGTCCGATAGCCACTGAACTGTTCATTGAACTACTGAGAATAGAGGAATTTAAAGCTAAAATTAAAACCATTTTATGTTCTAAGGCCTATTATACGATAAATGATTACTTAGATGATAAAAACGTCTGGTCAACTGTTGTTCCAAATCAGCGGAGTTCATTGTAATTATGACTCATGTATGATTCTTTATATATTTAAAAGAAAAGTACAAAAGATACAATTCCTGTGGAGTTTCTTCTGGCCGTTCTTCTCCACAGAGGGCGTACACTGGTAGTGAACGTGCCATCCATGATAGCTTTGACGGCGAAAAATGATTTGTAAAAATCTTAATTCGAATAAAAAAAAAATACTTTGAATTTGACTTTATTATTCTCAAAATATTTCAGGATTTCAGGTGTTTGTGTCTACGCAACTAAATATATTTCTTACAGTACTTAGTTATAATCGTAAATATACGGCGCCCTTATCTTTATTTTTACTTCTTTAGGATACCTAATTTTTTTTGTCCTACATTATACCCATCTCAAATACGTATTAGTTATAAGAAAAAATAATTGTCAATACAATATAATACAAACTCTTTATTGCACACAAAACAAATAATAATAATAATAATAATAAAAGTTTATTTATTCTCCACATATAGTTGTAAAATTGGATGACGAGAGTAAAACCACAGGATACGTGTTTTTACAAAGGAAATCGTTTATGGAATGATCGAGAACAATTTGCAAGTTTTTTAACAGTGTAAAAATATACTAATCACTACAGCGCCATCCATCAGGATCCAACCGAACCAGCACTAAAAATAGCGCACAAAGGAGCGCTCGATATTAGTGAGATACAGCTAGTGTAATAAATAGTTCAGAGATAAATTAATAGGTGTCGCTGTGTTAACTGTTAGTGTGTTAGTTCAAAGGCAAAATGATAGATGTCGCTGTGTTAACCAAGTTAACAATAGTCTTATAAATATACATTAAGAGAGGTGTTCAGGGAGGTAAGCACTTGTGGAGACTGGTGCCTGAAATAGGCAAGGCCTGTGCTTCAGGGTCATCAAAGCCCAGTTGTACTGCCCGGGTATCTGAAGGAGATTGGGAGTTTAAGAGGAGAATTTGTTACTAAATGGGTAAGGAGACACAGTGGATGTGTTGGGTATGTGTGTGTTGTGTACGTATGTGAGTGCGTGTACATGTAAGAAAGTGTGTACCTGCAAACCCTACGACATTTGTCCAAATAACACCATTGACAAATAACACCATTGACAAATAACACCATAATTATAGTACATTAAAAAGGCGCTAAGAAATAGGCGGCCTTATTGCTTTGAGCAATTTCTTCCAGGCAACCCATCAATGTGGGAATTTTTATATTAGTCGCGGGAAGGTGCTCGTACTACCTACTAAATAAAAATAAAATAAATATGAGAATAGATACATAAATTATACAAATTAATAAATATATATTATTTAATATATACCTATATAGTATAAATCATAAATACATTACATATATATATTATAATTATATTCCAACAAAAAGGCATAGCAAAACCAGGAAAGTAGAGCTTTAAAGAGAGGAAGTGTGATTATACCAGGGGGCCGTTTCAATTTACAATTTACAAGTACAATTCGACGTACATTGCGTAGACGATTAGATAAAACAATAAGGGCTTACAGTTTAGGCGAATTGGCTAAGCAATGTATATCAAATTGTAACTTGTTTCTTCGTGAAACGGGGCCCTGGAGTTTAAAAGAATTAAGTGAAAGGGCAATTTGAATCCACAATTGAACTACTCCAACCCACTGCTAACCCCGTAACGAATATGAGCGTGTATACAGCGTAAAGTTGAATCTTCTTATCGTGTCAACGACCGATCTAAACCCTGTCAAAAAAATTGGGTCGCCAAGTTTTCTGACATGGCGTGCGTCAGATACCTCATCAGAATTATCTCACTTTTTGGACAATAGGTGATGTTGATTAATGTACTTGATTTTTGTTCGAGTGACCCCACGAGGACGTCGTCGGTGGTCTAGTGGCTAGGGTCGCTGCCTCCCGTCCGGGAGACGTGGGTTCGATCCCCACCACGTACCAATGTGTTTTCGAATTTATGTCTACGACGACGAGAAGAGAGTAAGAGTACGGTGAAGGAAAACATCGTGATGAAACCTGCACACTCTCGCGAAGAAATTCAAAGGTTGAGTGTGAAGTCGACCAACCCGCACTGGGCTAGCTGTGGTCGACCAAAGCCTAATCACTTTAAATCAGGGTAGGCTCCAGCCCCACGGTGGGGACGTATAAGAGCTGTTGATGATGATGATGACCCCACGAGTATTTGAACCTAGAACCTCTTTAACGAGAGCCGATAGACCCACTGCTTAGTCTAGAATACTAAGGTTTTCAATTCCAGAGTGAACTAGATATTTGCATAAATTTTTTTTGTTTACTTTTTTTTGCCTCTAAGGAACGCGTAAGGTCACCTGACGCTGGTTGATGCACAAAGTGTTGATCTTTCCAGCATAAGTTGAGCTGACCCGAAAATAATACAAACAAGAAAATAATTGAACACACAAACTATTATAAACTCATATGCCTTTATTTCGTACTGGTGCGTTTGCCTTACAAATATTCTTAGTACAAATTAAACAAATAAATTTTTATTTAACTATTATTACAAAAATGACGTGAGTTTCATATCACTAAAATCGATATGCTTTCTGAAAATAAAAGCAATTTCATAATTTAAATGTAATCGTATTGAAATAAATAGGAGAATTATTTAATAATATGATATTTTAAAGAATAATAATGTAATATATCTTTTAAATTATGAGTAAGTACGGTTTATTACGGTGAGCATTTTCTAAAAATGATTTATACAAACATATTTCAGATGAGGTCTAAATAAGCTAATGAAATCTTCCACAAAAAATAAACTAACAAACGACATATTTTAAATTGTTTTTGTCATTCATTATTTTCGTTTCGCTATTCGTCGCTTTTTGCGTTCCGAACACTTTTGTATTATGTGTAAAGATTCAAATAATTACATAGGTAGACTGCCGTGTACCAGATGTGTCAATCCAGACCAAGATCAACATTTTTAACTGTGCGTGCACCTCGCAATAGTTCACATGTTACTTGATTGATGAATATAAACATTAATCTCACTACTTGTATTACAATCTTTGATTTTTATCACAAATTGTGATCCAATTTGATTGTGTACTTACTATGTGGTCTGCAGTAAAATTGTTCACAGTGCACTGGATAGATGGATCGAGTGCACTGTTGCACTGTTGTGCAATAAATCTAGAACAGGATCATTGATATTTATCACATATTTTTATCCAGGTTCACTGTGTACCATGTCATTCAATGGGTATTAGATTGATAGATTGAGGCATCATTACACAATAAATCTGGATGGAACATGATCATTATTTTTTGTCAGATATTGTGATCCAATTTGACAGTGTACTGTTTGTGTATCGCGCAATAGTTCAATGTGTACAAGATTAACGAACCAATACACACACAATCTATATCATAATGACAGACTTTTATCACAGATTGTGATCCAACTTGAATGTCTACCATGACACACTTCAAAGTGATCTAAATTAATCAAGCATTCTGGATCGCAATTATTGTTTTGTCACTGTTATACCACGTGTGTGGTTCACATTTGCCGTGTGGTGACAGCAGAGTAGAATACATTTTTCACCAACCCCTACTTTTCCCGTGGGTGTCGTAAGAGGCGACTTAGGGACTACACATTGAACAGGGAACGGGCAGCAGCGCTCTCTGATACAGTAACCTTTTAATCTGCGATCTCCAACCCGCCTGCCAAGCGTGGAGATTATGGCAAAACCAAACACTTAAGTGGAGGAGGCTCATAGTCCAGCAGTGGACTGTAACGGACCGTTGATGTTGATGATGTAGTTCACATTGGTTAAATAGTTTACAGTGAACGTGAAATTGAACTTAGAACTTATAATTTCAGAACCCTCATTCGTGATATCAGTGTTGGCGCTTAAGTAGTTCACATAAGAAATTTAACTCCCTGAACTTTAATTTAGACACATAAATAATAAATTTTGTGAATTAAGCGATGCATTGAAAAATGATTTGTAAAAATCTTAATTTGAATAAAATATTTTTGATTTTGGTATATGTATGCATAATGCTAGTGTTTTAATCTAATCTTTCCCAATCTAGTGTTTCTTTTCTTTACAAACTGCAAACTGAAAACTGCTGAAACTGCTTCTTTTCTCTGCATACAATGTCAAAATCTGCTGTTCCGCACTATCAGTGCGATGATGTGTGATAATCTAAACAATATCTTTGTGGACGACGATTTCAAAAGCTTATTAAAATAACAAATAAGATATAAAAAATGCAACACAAAAGAAGAGTATTGATACAACATTTTTACGTTTTTACAGGACCCACATTGCGTGTTCTTCCATCTTTGGTGAAAAAAATATTGCTTTAAAACCACTAGGTAGGTATTACTGGATATAATTACATTATTTAGCTCTTTGGCGTTTCTCTAAACTGTATGTTGTTAACGCTTGCAATATTATTTAAAAATATATAATTAAACAGTATCTGCCAACGGACTATTCAAAATAAACCTATAAAGCAGTATTTACATATAAAAAAAATCATAATTTAATTAAATAAAGTTAGACATTGGACGGAAATGATAGGCTCGGCAACTAAATATAATGATAAAAATAATATATTACTTATCTAACATTTGAACATACCAAAATTGTATATAATATATATTTTATGGCATACAGCAAGTCGAGGCATCACAAAATTTACATTTCAACGTTCTAAACATGCTGTATACATACACTTAAAAACTAAATTTTATATAAAAAGTATAAAATAAAATAAAACGCGAATAATCTCATTGTAATTTCAAAAATAATCTAAAACAATTTACTAGGGACCTTTTACACTGGCGATCTCTACAAAAGTTATTCTTAAGAAAAATCTAGACTGATTATTCTGGCATTTTTATTTTAATAAGTATATTTATATATATTTTGTTAATAAAATAACGTTAATTTTGATACATAAATATCGGAAGTAAAAAATAAATATACATTTCAAAAATTTAATAATCATTCAAATTGGACATTAAAACCAGAATTTTTTTCATCGTGCGAGTAGTCAGACAATGAGTCTAGATTTTTTCAGCTTTAAAATAGAAATATTCTATTTCAGATAACATGTCAGTGTAGAATTCCCCTAAATGACTTTCACATTATTATTTTGTTCAAAGCTACAGCACTGGAGCATTTTTTTATAAATAGATTTGATTATACAAAAATAAGTTAGACAACTATATTGTAACGATTTAATGATAAAATAATTTTCGTGCATAGGACAGGCTTATACTTAATGTTGTTCAAAACGGAGTACAGGGCTTACTTTTGTGTTTTTGAGGTAAAAGAAATAAGAATTACCTTAACACTAAAATGACATTTAAATGAATTACATTTAAGTTTTAAAATACATTATTTACATCTTAGTCTTAATGAAAATTTATTAACACTTTGGCTCTCTCATTCCATGTCTAAAATGATTTAATTTTAAGTAAACAACAAAATGTTACAACCATAAATGGATTTAAGTATTTGAAACAAATTATTATATGAATGCAATAATATATTCAGAGAAAGCAAAATTAGACACGATACTGACCTCAATAACAAATTAGAAGGAGATAATAAAATTATACACTTATTTTTAATACACTGGGGATTGTCTAAAGGAATGGATAAGTTTTTAACTAAGATTCTCACAATGTGCGTTTACAGTGTCCAATATCACTAGTTTTGTTCGTTGTTCGCCGACTGCTACTGCTCGCACGGCGTTCGCTGATATCTGTAATAAATAAAAAATAATCATTGTAGGTACTTACAGAATTCAGTTAAATGCTAATTACAATCATAATTACAAACAATTCTAAAAATATTAGCCGTTATCGCAAAAACGTTAACTAAAAGTTTTTATTTTTTCAACGTTTAGCAACTTTAGAGTCTCCAGTTCATATTATGAAACCCAATACATCATACAGAAAATATTACAACATAGTAAGAAACGAGACTACACTCACAAAATGTCATTAGAATCAATCACCACCCCTCCCAAACAAATTAATCTGACAAAAAGCTGATATATTTCGCACAATGAGACAAATATACCTTTGCGAGCTCGGCCCTTTTGGTCCCTAGAGTTAGCTGACAAAGGGACAACCAGTCCCATGAGACGGGGATGACTTTACAAGGCATTAAGTTTAAGTGATTCGACTGAGTAGGTACATTTTTAAGTTGCCGTTGGGGATCTGAATAAAATCAATATGGCATCTGTAGAACTCTCAGGGTCTTTTAATATGAAATAATCAAATAAAAAAAATAATCTTTTAATAATCTTTTAATTGTAAGGTTATTGCAAACAATTTAATAGTTGGCAAGAGAAAAATTGGGATAGGATAACCCACCAAATGTCAAAAAAATATTTTTTTTAACGGTCCCAAATCGCTATTTCTATCATTGCGGGCGCAGACTTGAAAAAAATAAGATGAATTAAAAACGTTGTTACATAGAAAAGTATCAAGATGAATAACCTCTCAATATTATTATTATGGGTGGATTTCAGTCTCAGCATTGCGTGAAATTGCTTTCGTCAAAGGTGAAATTTTCTTCTCAACTCTAATGCAGTCCTTTTTTAGGGGAAAAAATCCTTTTGATACAAGAATAAAAAATATCTCAATATTTTAACAAAAGCCAACTCTATCGTATAGTGAAATATGTTCAAAATATACTTTAGTTCTGAAGAAAATTAAAGGTACAAAATAAAGCACAATTAAAAAAGGCATAAAGACAGGTGCAAACACATCTCCCTGTGGTACCACCTCTTTCAGCCAGCCGGCCAGTGGTCACCAAGTGATAAACCCTTGCAGATTTATATAGCACTCGCTGCCATTTGTTTCCCAGAGGTTGTTAAACGGCTCGCCGTTTTAAAGGCAGTAAAATTGTTGGGAAATACTGAATGTGCGGTCTATCAAAGGCTTTCGTTAAATCTGTCTCTAGAGGTTGTTAGGTCCACCCACCACCTATTCATTCAATTCTGGAGGATATGGGATTAAATTAATTGGTAGATACGCTTTTATGTACTATGTTTTATTTTGAAAAGTAATTTGTTGGGCATTGGATTGATATTAAATATTTTGTTATTATATCTACCTATTTTTTATATTATCATAGGTACCTTTATTATAGATATATTTGAGACAAGAAGTCTAGGTATTACGTATATGTACAAAAAGTAGGAGAAATAATGGTAAATTGTGAAAATTGTAATATTTGTTCATTGTTGTCATCAATAATGAGTACATAACTACTTTTCACAGTATAAACGCTACATATTGTAGAAATATTTTTTTATAAAATAGAGAGAAGATGGACCGATGATCTGGTGAAAGTCACGGGAAACCACTGGACCAAATCTTTGTCTAGAATTCTTTCGGCTGAAATGTTAATAATAATGATGATGATGTTATAGAGATACATACCACTTGGAAAGCAAACCGGTCGCGGCTGAGTGCGAGTAAGGACCTCCGTAAGGTGAGTACTGTGAGTATGGAGCCGCATAGGCGTATTCGCTTGCTAACGTCGTCGTACCTGAAAGTAGGTTAATTTATAGATTAAACATTTATAGATTAACAACAGCAAACAACATCAACACAACAACAGCAACACAACAACATGTATTATTATTATTATTATATTACGTGCTTCCTTCGATAGAGACAGCGAAAGCTTACAATAATATATACGGCCCCACCGAGAGGCTCGAGCTCTACTGACGATCAGGTCATAGTCAACCACGCTGGCCCAGTGTGGGTTGGTCGAAACCTTTGATTTTCAGGAGGAATGTGCAGGTTTCCTTACGATGTTTACCGTAAGAGCGTCGAATAAACGTACATCTGAATTCGAAATTCGTAAACACAACCAACCCACGTCTTGGGAGGAAGCGGCACGCTTTTATTTGATCACGATTATATTTTTACCGTGACGAACTATTAATTAGACGATTCAAGGATACTTTGGGTCGCTTAGTTGGAGGAGTAAGGTGAAGTATAAGTAAATGTCGCGATTGGTCATTTAAAAAACACTTTACGAGCACATTTACAGGACTAGGTACGAGTAGAACCACAGAACATATAAAATCTGTGGGTAGTACAACTTATTTGCATTCAAAATGTTCTCTGAAATAGGTTAAGCAAGCTTGAAAATAGAGACTTGCGCGGATTTTGAGTGGTCGAATAGCATAAAGTTTTACTTTTACAACTCCTCCGGCAGTAAAAGTTAGTGTTTGCAGATAAAATTTGCAAAATTTTCCATTTAAGAAAACCGTCCGCTATTTAATTCTCACATAATGTACGTAGTATTAATATCATGATTTTTATGTCCATGACATTTTGGCACGATATTACGAGTACCTCTAGTTCGGTACAATGTTGTTATTGTTGATTTTTGTTATTTGTCTTTAATCTTAATATTTTTTGAGTGATGGTTATCATTAATGTGGATTGCCATCTAGGAAACAACTTATTGTTAATTTTAGGTTTTATAAATTCAAATGATATGTTATTTGTGGATGACCTTACTAAATTAATATTACAATCATATGGTTCAATTCATCAAACTAACCTAATCCGAAGGATTTTTTTGCCAAAAGCACATAGGAGTCATAAGCACATAGAAAATTTATTCATTTATAGCAGCTAATATCTAATCTAGAATACTAAATCTGTCGCCGCCCCGCCTTACAGGGATGAGTAGGTACAATGTACAGCAGAAACACGCCCCTTACTCGCGACGCGACGTAACGAGCTTTATACGCGTAACCACTCTTGAACACCCCACCTCCCCTCAGAGTGACAGTTTAATATTTATAACCGAAATAAGCCTTCAAACCCGTTTGAAGTACTCCAAACCACTTCTGTCGCATCACAGACTCGTGTCTCGGTTCGTTACCCCCTCCAGACAAAGCCCGTATGATTTCCCCCTCTAAAATTATTTGCATAGAGCCCCCGAATGAGCTATTAAAGATGTCTGCCTCCTACCCCCCCAAGTAAGCAGATTGCGGTAGATTAAAGACCAAAAGCATAAAGAGAAGTAGCGGTCCCAAAACGAGCCTTGCGGTACTCCATTTTAGAACCTCTATTTAATATGCATAAGTGCGAAAACTCGGTGGTTCTGTATGAATTTTATGATGTTATAACTCTGAGAGGGAGCGGGGTCCGAGGAGAAAATTAGATTTTCCTCAGAGTGGCTCGGAGTGGTATGCTCGAGTTTATCGAAAGCTTTCCTAAAGTCGTTGTTTTTTCCATCGTGATTCTTCAACTTTTGTTTTCGCATTCATTGTTTTATTGCCGCGAGCAGATCTTGATCTCGTCTTTATTTCGTTCGTTCGCCGCTAATAGGGGTAAAAAATGGATTTTTCTATTTTCACATTTTCGTTTTAGATACGTTTTTCCTTAAGTCAGTACTTACCGTAAGGATAAAGACGTATACATGTAATTTAATTCTTTGTAGCTTTTAAAAAGGAAAATTAGGGTATCGTTTAAAAGACAAGAAAAAACAAGAAGTTTAAACTCAGGTGGGGACGTATACAAGCTGTTGATGATGAAGTTTTCAACTCTCTTATTAAAAGAGCGGCGATGTAAGTTGAATCTACTAGTGAAAAGAGTTGAATTTGACTGGTTACAGGTTACTGGTTTGGTTGATGATGATGCTCAGCGCACGCACTTCCCTTCGATTGATATAGATAAAAAGCTTTATTGCATTAATTGCACACTCATAGACACAAAAAAAAATGGGCAATAAACTTAAATCTACTTACTTAAAAACAACAGAAAAAAAAAATTTTCGTACACATGTGTAGTGCAAGGTCCAGGCTCAGTGAAATTGGCCAAACAAAGGGTAACACTGATTTTCAGCCTTCACCCTGGCTGGAGATGTCTTCTCACAAACTTTAATTTGCAAGAAAAAGAAAAGAAAAAAAACTTACCGTCATAATGTGCGTATGGAGGGTACGGCGGCGCCGGCGGCTGAAGGACGACCAGCGCTGCTGCGTCAGGACTCGCAGCCGCCGAAGGGGGTTCGCCCGCACCACCGACGGAGCCTGTTGAGTCATTCGTTGCTGCTGAAAACATTGCTGCCGTCAATAATTCTAGTATTCAAGCATTCAAATGCTTAGACACAGAATTAACGAAAAAATATATCAGGTCATCTATGTGCGAGGCGCTAGAGTTCACTAGGTACTTCGATTCAAATTCGAATCTACATATTACTACAGCTATTACACAAAGTGCTGGACGCAAAAATGAGTTGATATATTTATATGTAGCAATATTAAAATAGTCGATGATATGCAGCAGCAAAAAAAAATATACAAAATTGTTTATTTTTTTTTAACAAGTTTACTTAATATAAGTTTTAGGAACCTCCTTTTAGGCTTAAACAACCTGTGCCAGGAGGAACCACACTTCCGTTGGCTTAAATTAAAAACTTGAAAATTTAAAATAAAAAGTAATTAATACAATATAATATGACGATTGATATACACTCACCGGCACATCTAACCGCCCACCCTTCATTTCAGGGAATACTCGTGATTCTTTATAATTCTATTAGTTACAGCTGATGTCAGTTATAAAGTAGTTAATTTAACGTTTATTTAAGTGTGTTTAATTTATCGTAAAATTATCAATAAATCAATCGTAATGTATAACAATAAGCGTAATTTAAAATTTAAGTCATTGAGAAGATCACAAAACGAACAGGTTCAGTTGTTGAGTGTTACGATTTCGTCTGCTTCATACCCAAAGCGAACAATCGTAAATTCTCATTTTCTTTCAAATAAATCATAAAGAAAGATATCTAGAGCCAAATGAAAAATCTCTGCACTACTGCGGTATAAATTCAAGTTTTTTGGCACAAGTTACGCTGTTGATTTTATCCATTTTAATGCAGCATTTTTAAACTGATTCAGATTAAAAGAGAGCTTTGTATTATAAAGTAGACCTGTAGTTTTACTGAAAAAATATATTAATTCATTCATTCGGGGTCATGTGGTTTATTATCAGCATAAAGAAGAACTCACCGCATCGAGTGGTGGTTCAAGGTAAGTGAGTGAGCAGACCATTAAACTTCACAATTTGAATGTCCTACAACCTTAGTTTTTTTGTAGATGTGTGCAGATTTATGTACCACTAGCACTCCGCCCACGGGTACGCTCGCGTTTATAAGAATTTCCCGTGGGAATATTTTTTTTCTCCATAAAAAGTATCCTTGTGTTAATCCAAAGTACTAGCTATCTCCATTCCAAATTACATCTTAATCCTTTCAGTACTGAAAGCGGAACAAACATCCAAACATCAAAATATATTTTCACATTTATAATATAAGTGTGATTTATCTTACCTTCACCGTAAGTAAGAGCATTGAATAAAAGAACTTGTATTTAAATGCGAACACTAGATGATTGGATGAAAATTAGACACCGTATCTCATATAATTATTTTCTTGTCTCACTGAGTGAAAAGATCAGATAATAATAACGTTAAATTTTAACGTTTCACTTTTGCGATGGCTAAAGGACTAAAATAAAAAATAAGTTTGGTGTCAGTGTAAAAGCCAGAGCTATTAACTATCCCGGAGTATCTCGCTTGTGTCCGGGTGATGTTTTAAATTGACACGCGGGATGAAATAATTGAGTAGCAACATGGCCGTTTTAAATCGAAAATTACTTTGGTTGGTTTAATTTATTTGATTGCTTGATTCTGGTGGTTTTTTAATTGGAAATGAGGGGTTATTCTGCGTTACTCTTTCTCTGTAATGTGCTCTTAAATGTTTTTGATAATACTTAAGCCGGAGCGGGCCGCTAGTCTTTTATAATTTACATGATTTCCTATATTGCCTGGATAAATTTGCTATCTTAGCCATAAAGCCGTCCCTTGTACACTATCCATCTTCTTTTACTTAATTTTGTATGTGTTCTTCGAGTGCAGTAAAGTATATTCTACTCTATTCAAATCATTCGATTCTTGGAGTTTACTCCAAGAAATTTTAATAGTTTCAGCAGCAACCGTTTTGAAGTCGAGTGGAAATGTAAATATTTCTACATATAAATTTATAATTCTAGAGAAAAAGTGGAAACAATGTAGAGCGAAGGTGGAGGTGGTGTCTTAACTTAAAGATAGATATTACGAGAGATGCTTTTTTATTTACTTTTTCAAAGATCTTTACACACGCGCAGTCTAACCTAGAATCCGCTCTTTTTTCTCATGTCAAAACTTATCTTCCTAATTCAAATAAATCCAAGTGTTTACGGCCAGCAACAGCCAAAGAGGCAAAGAGGTATAGGTATGTACACATACCTAACACAATGTATGAACGGTAAAGTTTTGATATAACAATAAACATCAAATCCCCAAGTGATGATGGTATGAATGAGAGAATAGATCGATATCTTCATGATAGAGTAAGCTTGTGACCGCAAGATGTCCGGAGGCCTGCGGTCACGGCATCGGAGGATTGATGAAACTTAGTCGCTATGGGAAATCCCATTGATACTACCATAGAGAACAGGGAGAGAAATATTTTATAATTAGTTTTAGAGATTATCATAAATGTCTCTGTGGCAATCGATATTGATGAAGTAAGTAATACTACGAGTAATCTGATTACAAAATTAACAAAAGAATTCCTCGTGAACGTTCTTGGGATTTTTTACTGTTGAAAATACAGAATATGGAAACATAACGAAAATCTCTTAAACAAACACAGTACCACAGTTTATTTCAAGAAATTTCACCATGGACCCTAAAACACAAACAAAAAGAAACAAAACCAAAGTCAACGACCACAAAAACGAGTATTGTTTACAATAGCAAAGCGCCTAGATCACAGTCGCAGACGCAGGTGCCACAGAATCCAGCATAGATCATGTTTCAGCCGCGCAAGCGTGTAATGTTACTGAGAGGGGTGGCCGAGGCCCATTCACAGTCGTGAGAGGATGTGGTCAAGACTATAGTAATAGAATAAGTAAAGAATAGACATGTCTGGTCTTCCGCCATTGGGTTGAGAGGAACCGTTAGTGAGATAAAGTGTTTATTAAATTAGCTGACACTATTTAAAAGGATCAACCTACCCATGAAACTGAACAACTTTCCCCAAGAAACATGGGCTGTCGGACGACAAACAAGTTGTCCCTTTCATACAATACCGCGCGGCCAGCTAATCGATTTACTGTAGAAGATGCATATTTTTTTGTCGTCCGACAGCCTATGTTTCTTGGGAAAAGTTGTTCAGTGTAGGTTGATCCTTTAAAATAGTGTCAGCTAATTTATTTACACCTTATAGATAGCTGCAGGGGCAGCATAACCACCGTAGATAAAATAAACCCACGCGACAAACACAGTGACCGCCAATAGCATCCAAGCTTTTTGTCACACGTAGACAAGAACTGCGATATTATTGGCAGTTACGTTTTATGTCGCGAGGTTTAATTTGTCTAGGGTAGTTTTGCTGACCCTGCAGAATTAAACCTTGTCAAAAAGAATCCGGTCAGCTACGGCGTTAAGAGACTGTAATTATTATCTTAGCTATAAATTAACTTTACTTTTCATTTCGGTACTAACACGTTTATTAAAGACTACTATTTTATTTTATATTTTATGTATTTAACATCTCATTATTTTTACTTCAAAAATGAAACAATCTTAACTAATTGATTAATGCATTAACTAATTGATCTTGCAGGACCGGTCGTTGTGGAGATCCTTGGCCTTTGCACAGAAGTGGACGTCTTTCGATATGAAAAAAATTATGATAAAATTTTAAGTATGTATAGGAAGAAATTGTATAAAACAATGTCAGCACTTTTCATCTATCTCATTATATCTATAACAGGCAATAAACGATTCCAATTTCGAATTTAACATTCAACAACTTTCACATAGACCTTCACCAAATTACCTCAAATCGACCTAGAATTTTCATCTTCCAACAAGGAAGTTGTCTACCACAAAACGGCGACAGGAATCCAAGTGACAGTTACTCGTCAGATGCCATAGCGCACTGGTCCAATGTCACCACAGTCGCTTTTCAGGGCGTGTCTAATAGCTGTATAATAATAGTACTTTTACTCACTGAACGTCAGATGGTTTGTTCTCTAGCGCTGAATGCCTATTGTTCTTAAAAATAGTTTTTGATTGCCCTGCCATGCTATTGACGAAAGTTTCAGACAGATTGTTTATTTATATAATTATGTATTTATTATTTGGTTGCAAATCTTCTAGAAATTAAAACTTCGGTTTTAGTTTTGGTTTACAACTGCAAAATACTTGGATTTATAAATTATACTATAAAGTCAATGATAAACGCTTTGTTGGTTTATGAGAAAATGCTGTTTTCGTATTCTTGATGATTTGATTTGTTTTTGACAGTAGCATGGTTATAAAGATGTTTTTTTATTATATTTATTTCTATAGATAAACTACTTTACGAACTCAAATCAAATAATATTGACAGTCTTTTCGATAAGTTTCTTATGTATTGTACAAATTTGCCTTATTTTGTGACGGAATAAATACACAATTTTTTATTATATATTAGAAAGTTTGTAAATAACATGAAGTGCTTACTCAGATATCCTTGGACGTACAAAGGTTTGAGGCATTTGGGAAGGACCCACTAAATTCGTATGGTGAAAATTGATGGTTGCACGTCCGTTACTTTAGCATTGTCACGAGGTTGATTACCTACTTAGATGGAAACGTACGATTAGGCTAATAGTGTGTTTTTTGTTATTTGTTTGTGAAGACAGTCTTTGGTTTTCTATTTGTAAACTGCATGTTTTGTTGATACGAGTAAGTAAGTTGAAGTGGCAATGGGCAGGCCATATAGCTCGACGAACTGATAACCGATGGGGAAGAAAGGTTCTCGAATGGTGACCGCGGGCCGGAAGGCGTAGTGTTGGACGCCTCTCACAAGGTGGACAGATGACTCGGTGGAAGTTGCTGGGCGCCGGTGGATGCAAGTAGCGCAGGACCGTTCACGGTGGAAACCTATGGGGGAGGCCTATGTTCAGCAGAGGACGTCTTCCGGCTGAGATGATGATGATGATGATGATGTTTTGTTGATGGGACAGTCGGCAAAGAAAATTTTGGTCTTGAATTTGATTACGGAAAAAGCAAAGGCGATTTTGGGTGGCGGCGGCTTGTATAGCTATATTATTTGCTGACCATACCTAAATATGCTTTTCTTTTCATTCATGACATTTGGAGTGTTATAGTGATTTAGAGTTTTGTATAATAAAATGTAGTAAGACTAGAACCGAATGTTAGAGAGAAAATTATTAAAGCTTCCGAGACAGCAATCAATCAATCGGAGGTTCCGGTTTCGATTCCCGGTGGGGACACTGTCAAGCAAAGATCTCTTTGTGGTGGAAAAGAAAGACGATTCCGTGCTTCGGAAGGCACGTTAAGCCGTTGGTCCCGGCTACTATCTAGTCGTTACACGAGCCAAGTCAGTGGCCTTTGGCGGCTCTATAACACTGACACCAGGGTTTGTGAGGTCGGTTGTCGACCTCACAGCCCACACGATGATGATGATGATGATGATGGATCAATTAAAGGGTCTTCTCTGTTTTAAAGCCATTGGTATAGTCTTATTTTTTAGAACGTAGTTATTCTGCGGTGGTGATAATAGTTTTTTTTATTTTGTATTTCCCTACTTTATGTTTTAGGTTAAGTTTTAATTGAAATAAATTTTCTTATCCAATCAGATCCAACCAGCAAAAGACTTAGATTCCCAAGTGGTAGGCTCAGATCTCCAAACGGTAGGCTCAGATCTCTAAGTGGGAGACTCAGATTTTCAAACGGTAAGCTCAGATCCCTAAATGGATGGCTCAGATCTCTATGCTAGCTATACAAACATGATCTTACTAGATTAAAGATAAAGATAAAAATATCTTTATTCGAAGTAAGATTTAACAACATAATTTTTCGACGTCAATGGACAAAAAAAGTTTGTTTGAGGCGTATAGTGCGGGTACGGCGCGCATCGAATAGCTCGCCGTAGTACCCGCCATTTAAAAAGGGCCAGAGCTATCAAATACTTCCAATAAAGGCTCCGATTCCTAGGAAAGCTAAGCTACCTTACGCAATGAACTCTGATCCTAAGCGAAAGCTCAGACTAAGGCTCAGAGGTCAGACTAAGGGTATGGCTCAGATTTCTAAGCGAATAAGGCCCTTCTAGCACAGGACTCAGACCCCTAAACTTAAGGCAGATTTACATTGAGTCAGTAACTGACGTCAGTCAGTGCAGGATAGACGAGCAGTTTTAACAAAACTTAACATGCAAACGTTAGTGTGTATAGGGCGCTCGTCTATCCAGTGCTCACTGACGCCAGCGACTGACTCAATGTAAATCGGCCTTAATGGCTCAGATGTTTCAGTTATACCTATAGTACAAACATGATCTTACCAGAATGAGGCGTATAGTGCGGATGCGCTGCATGTTCGTACGGCGCGTCGAATAACTCGCCGTAGTACCCCGTTGCACCTCCCGCCGCACCCCCGAGCTCTGACAGCAGCTTGTACTCATCTTTGAGGCTCCATTTTGATGAGGACCAGAGCTGCGGACAAATGAGCTATGAAATTATAGGTAACTACATTGATTATAATTTTTCTTTATCTTGGTATTGTTCGACATCACGTAGGATGGCACATGTTTCTTTCTTTCTTTCGTTTTCATCATCATGTTATTTCAGTAGGAACTATCATGTTCAAACCAGTTTCCTCACGTTTTTTTTTCACTCTTATGAAAACCCATTGTAGATAAGGTTTAAATAGGGTTTAAACTGGGCCCTCCCGGACGAGAAGCAGAAATCCTGGTTACTACACTACCAACGCTTTTTTTAGTTTCTATGATGTGAAAACTATGGAAGAGACCTATACTCAGCATTGGTTAGTCAAAGGTTGAAGAAGAAGATGTGAAAACTCTGTATTACAGTACATTTAATTATAATTAGTCTCTTCTAGATCTATAGCTAGGATTAAGCATAAAGCCTCAATAAATTTGACTACATTAAAGCTGGAGCTTCATAAAACGCGGAGTCAGCATCGTTCGCCATCGCAATCAGTCAACCACAAGATGGCGGCCAAATTTACGCGCCAATTCACGCAAATTACCGCAGCGCTAACCGCCGCTAACGAGAGCGCTATCGATTTCTATCTCATTTTGTTTTCCATGAGGCATTAAATCACTCGAAATTTTGTAAAAGTTTAAAAGTAAAAGCTTAGATACTAAGGAGTTCTACTCTTGTGTCAGTTGTAAGGTCAATGATAACGCTTTTAAGAATATCGGACGGTAATTTCCGGCAACTGCTGTTGAAGAACTGGATTTACTGACCGATATTAAGTACGACATTTGGGTTTGACTTACAGTGATTTGGGTAAAGATGTTTTTGGTAAAGCGTGATTTGGGATTTCGTACGTTTGACTTACAGTGATTTGGGAAATAATGTTTTTGGTAAAGCGTGATTTGGGATTCCGTTCGTTTGACTTACAGTGATTTGGGAAAAGATGTTTTTGGTAAAGCGTGATTTGGGATTTCGTTCGTTTGACTTACAGTGACTTGAGTAAAGATGTTTTTGGTAAAGAGTGATTTGGGATTTCGTTCGTTTGACTCACAGTGATTTGGGAAAAGATATTTTTGGTAAAGCGTGATTTGGGATTTCGTTCATATGACCTTCAGTGATTTGAGTAAAGATGTTTTTGGTAAACCGTGATTTGGGTGTTTGGGTTTTGGGATCCCGTATCGCACTCGTTTTCGCATTCAAAGAAATTGTATTGACATAAGCCGATTATAATGTAATGAAATGACACAATATTATTAATATTTTAGTGTTAAAAACATGATATTTAAATCTGTTATGCTTTGAAGAATAATAGTTATTGTATTTACTTAATTTAAACGATAGTGTTAACCTTTCTTGCTGGCAGTTTTATCTTTCATTTTAAATTCATTTTCAAATTTAGATTTCTTACGTTTCGATTTTGTCTTTTTTCTGCTAAATTCTTCACTTTTTTTTCTTCGGACTGTGCCCTGGTTCTTCGTGTAGTGCTCAGCAGCTTCATGGCGGCTGCTGGACCACGGTATGACCACAGTAATTGATAGTCTTATTGGTGATTTAGGTATATAGTATATCTATACATAATATAATTTGTACTTACATTTGAGTATATTTGGTCACCGTTGTAATGACTTCTTTGTCTCTTGATGTCGTCTTCTGAATGACTGTTGAAGTCCCGATTTTCATCTGCAAATATAAAATAACCAGGTAAAGTTCCATCATAATAATTATTTTAATATTACATTTAGTTATATTACTACCACTACTCCTCCTGTCTCATCATCATCATCATCATACTCAGCCCACATCAACCCACTGCTGGGTATAGGCCTCTTCTCTATAGCGCCAATTCTCACGGTCCTGTGCCAGCCTCATCCAGCGAGATCCCGTCATCCGTCATCTTGACGATATCGTCAATAGCAACACCGCAAAGGAAGTGGCGCCCCTATTAATTTCACGACTTTTGAGACAAACTGTACCTTCCTAAAATACGTGAATCTTTCAATTATTTCACAGGGGCCTATAAAATATACTTTGAAGGAGAAATCACAAGTTGGGGATTTTACAGAAGTTATAAAGTTAGTAATATAATAAGGCCACAATTTGAACAGTAAATTTAATAGCACAGTAAATCTTGGTGGTTCCGCTCAGCGGGCAACACTATGCTTGAAAGGATGTTAGAGATGTGCCAGGGAAAGTTATCGATAAACCAACGATAGCAAACGTTTTTCAGCGCACGTATTATTTGATTCGTGAGTATCACCGAATAGAACGGGGAACCGTTAGCAAGGTATTAAGGGAAGAATATTAATTAATGAATTACTGACAGAGAACTCGTCACGATTTCTATTTGTCCTTATATCTTCTGAAATTAAATCAAAAGTTGGTAACCAAAGAAACCGGGCCTTAGACAGCTGTTTTTTTATTATTTCAGTTTTAACAATAAAAAATAACTATGTATTTGTACATTTTTACACTTCTCAATGTGCCAGTTAACTTTGTAGCGAAAAAAAAAGCAAAGTGGTAAGTAGCAGTTAAAATATGATTAAAAGAAGGTAACGATAGGATATTTGAGAATTTTAAAATTAGCTTAAGTAAATTCTACTCTAAGTAATTTTACATCCAAAAAGTAAAATTAAATAAATCGGTATCGATAAACCGTATCGACTAATCAGCGTCCCATCACTAAACTTTCGGCGGCACGGGGCACAGAGCCCCCGTTGACTCTCCGCAAGAATTTTACCCTCCACCAGGGCCATTACTTACAAGTTCTCTCATGTATCCATGCTACCCTGGTACATTGCTACATAGAAAGAGTTTATATTGGGCCCAGGCGGGTCGTAGTTTTGCTCAGTTTCCCAACAAAGTTTAATTTTAACAAGAATAATTGCTATGGCAGTTTGTTAGAATTACCTAGCGAAAGTTGAACTAAATTTTAGGGAGGTATATTTCCGGAGTTTAAAAATATTATAGTTTAAATTAACTTATTTATAAAAGAGTAACAAAAACATATTTCCGGGTAACGAACAAAATAATTCACTTTTTTTAACCTGATAGAAAAAGTTACGACAAGGATTTATAATTTTGTTTTACTGAACTGTTTAAAATCATTTTTTAACTTTGTGAATTCGAGAGAATTAACATGTCAAAGTCAAAATTATTTATTTCCATAGGATGTTATTACATCACTTAGATCCGTCATTACATTTTCATGAGAACCTCTCTTGGATATTTTTATTTAGAATAAAGTTATGTAGATCGAAATAACAACTATGTAAGTAATATGAAAGGTTTCTTAATAATTCAATCAATATTATTATTTGCACTACATCTTAAAATACCAGGCTGTCATAAACGCAAGAATCTCACCTTGGTCTTCGTGCCGTTTTCTCTTCAGACCGGGGGCGTTCCCGTTATGCAGACCTTCGACCTGCTCAATCCCCAGGATTCCGTTGATGCTGTAACTAGTGTTGGTGACGTGCTGGTCTGTTGTTGGAGACAACACTGCTGTCGTTCCAGGGGCATTTCCAGCGTGTGTTATTACCTGGGGAGAAGCATTTGTTACAATTACAATGTTCTTCATTGGAAAGGACCAGGCTGGAAGTTTTTCTTGAGAAGTCATGAAATCCGCCAGTAAACTAAGGTGCCAGCCAATATAGTCTAAACACTTGCTAAAACTTAAGTGGGCGGGTTAAACTGCTTGCAGAACTGATACCTATTGGGTCAAATATTGAGTGGTAACTGAAAGACGAAACGTGGGTAGGTCCCCTTCATGTTGAATCAATAATCCAGTGAAGGTCGCAAAAAGTTTGTGATCGTATCGCTCATATACGTCCCTAACGAGGGGCCGGAGCCTACCCTGAATTAGGGCGATTAGGCCTTCGTCGACCACGCTGGCCCAGTGCGGGTTGGTCGACTTCACACACAACCTGTGAATTTCTACGCAGAAGTGTGCAGGTTTCATCACGATATTGACTGTAAGATCGTCGAATAAACGTACATATGAATTCTAAATTCGAAAGCACATTGGTACATGGTGCGGATTGAACCTGCATCTTCCGGACGGGAGGTAGCGGCCCTAGCCACTAGACCACTGACGCTCTGTCCGATAAATGGCTGTGTCCGATAAATGGATGGCTTGGTCTGTAAATAATAATATCGTAATAATTTGCTCAACCAAAAAACGTTCACAGCTGTACTAACTTCTCTTCGAAGGATCTCTTAAACGCTCGGTCCTGTACTGTCCACATCCAGCGGCATCCCGCAACTTTCTATAGTTCGTCAGCTCACCTTGTGCGGTATTTGATCGCTACAAATCCAGATACTCCAGAACCTTTACAAGCTAATGTATAATAAAAGACTTCAACTTACCGAGACGACACTCCCTTGAGCTGAGCTGATCTCCTGTTCCTGCTGCTGCTGTTGCTGCTGGTTGTGAGCATGTTTCGCCTTCTCTGCTGCTTTGTTACGGACAATCCTGTTGACAAAACAGCAAATGTTTTAATGAATAAATAAAGGGGCACCTATCATACGTCCAACTGATATCAAGCTAGGCAGAGCCCACTATGTGACAGGTGATAAACGCTGGCAGGTGGCTTGTGAGGTCAGTTATCGACACATGTGATCATCCTGCAATGTTTTCCCTAGGCGGGATTCAACACTCGTCGCCAGCATAACAAGATAGTTACATTACAACAGTTTTACAAGAAGCTAAATAATTTCTAGATCTACTATATATACAAAGCCGTGTAGTGACAGCAGAGTAAAATACATTTTTCACCAACCCCTACTTTTCCCGTGGGTGTCGTAAGAGGCGACTTAGGGACTACACATTGAACAGGGAACGGGCAGCAGCGCTCTCTGATACAGTAACCTTTTAATCTGCGATCTCCAACCCGCCTGCCAAGCGTGGAGGAGGAGGAGGAGGAAGTGGAGGAGGCTCATAGTCCAGCAGTGGACTGTAACAGCCGTTGATGATGTTTGATGATAGAAACAAAGACTGCGTATCTTGTGTTTTAAAACACGGAAGTCGCTCGGCGCTACCTATGTGTTAAGGAGTTATTTTTTCAGTAATTCGAAACAAAGTATGTACGTAACTACCTATTATAAGTACATGTAACAGGCAAGTTGTTCGACAATATACGATTACTAGAGCTGAAACTCTCAAAAAATATTGTTGTGCCACAATAAAATTCGAATCACAAAAACTGATGACACGAATAATCCATTACCACAAAAAGTGCTCTCATCAATTGCATTCAACCCTGTATGAGATCGTTTGAATATAGTGCTACATGGTGATATAGGAACGGCACGCGACTCTACATCCTTTGGCAATATAGATGCGCGCGTCGCGATTTGCAACGCTTCCGCCTCGCTTTGTTTGCGAGGTCGGGTAAAAAACCGCTTTTTGCCAAATTAGTTTGGTGTGGGGTGGGGTAAATTGTGGCTTGGTAAGGTGGCTTTTATTTTGAAAAATAATTGCGTTTGGTAAGGAGATATTTTTAGTCTGGTGACTAGTAAAGTTTAGTCTATTGTAAAGTTTTCTTGCCGTTCGCGATGGTTTAGAAAACGACGTAGCTTCTAATTTAGATAAATAGTCATTTTTTATTATAAGCCTTTTGAAGTATACGAAAAATACAAGCAGTCACCTATTCAACATCAAAACAACCGTCCTTTTCGTCATAATATATAGGAATAGAATATGAAATTACTGCACGAGTAATTTCTATATCACAAGGATTTAATATTTTTTTATAATTATTATTTTTCAATCTCAATGATGCAAAAATGATACAAGCATCTGCATGTATTCAGTTTTGGCAGCACAACGCGACGCGGTAGCCATTTTGCGGTGGCTGACAGTTCATTTTCGCGCCAAGACGGATGATGGCGGGAAAACGCGGTGAAATATGGCCAGTATCCGCGGAGTTGACATATGCAAAAATTGTTTTGCGAAGTTATCAAGGAGGTCTTATGGAGTTATTATGAGCTTGAGCGTATGATTGATTATCTTGTTAGCACCTGTTGGTGTAGGTTAGTCTTTGGGGAATCTTGTTGTCAAATCCCATGATTAAAATTAGTAAAGAAGAGAAGCTTACAAAAGTGATGGAAAATAGGTGTCTGATAAGTGAGATGACGAGAATTTATATAAATTAATATAAAAGCTTTATTAAGCAAAAATATTATGCAACATGATACAAATTCACAAATTGCAAAATTTGTGGTTCACAAAAGCAAAGGGTTCATCATTTCCGGAAGGAAGGGTTCTCGATGCGTGTCCGCAAATATTTTATACTAATTTATTACACTCTTTCAACTTGCTATACAAGTGAACTTTGTCGGCAAATATTGTTGATTTATTACTTAGACAGGGGGATATTTATAATTTATAAAAATATAAAAAAATAACCAGTAAAAATGCATATGAAAGGTTAACAAAATGTTGATGTCGAAGGGAATAATAATCCTTAGGATCAGGTCATTTATTCGATGGTACAAGCTCAGTGTTAGAGTATTTTATAGTTTTTTTAGATTACTAATAGTTTCTTTCAGAGAAAGTAAAAAAACACAAAGAAAAAACCTAAAAGTAAGTATTTTACTTAACAACAATGGTAATTCTTTTTTTTTTCGTCAAAATACAAAAAACAAGAGCGTTGGTGGTGGTCTATTGGCTAGGGCCCCTGCCTCCCGTCCGGGAGACGCGGGTTCGATCCCCACTACATACTAATGTGTTTTCGGATTCCGAATTCATATTATGTACGTTTATTCAACGTTCTTATGGTGAAGGAAATCATCGCGATGAAACCTGCGTACTTCTGCGAAGAAATTCAAAGGTTGTGTGTAAAGTCGACCAACCTGCACTGGGCCAGCGTGGTTGACTAAGGCCTAAGGCCTAACCTTTGAATTTCTTCGCAATTAGTCGCCAGTAATTCAGTATAGGGGTATTCGGTGGGGATGTATTGTATATGAGTTATTGATGATAGTTTTACACTCTATTTAAAGCCATTGCATATTTTTTACTTGCTAGTTACTTCAAAACATTCCAACCTAACCAAAACAAAGAGCAAATCTAAAATCTGCAAGAGTCAAAATAGAAAATAAATTAACGAGATCGATCACATCCATTCGTTCGTTGACACGATCCCGACCCGTGCTGTAAATTACCCAATCACAATTCATTCACGTTAAAAAAAAAACAAATGTCAAGTTGGGGTTGCTAGAGTTATGGCTCCAATTACCCGGGCCCCCGATTAAAAAATGTCTTGATGTTTTGCAAGTAAGCGGTTTTTGGTGGTTTTTATTACGTTAGCAATGTTAGTGGCCAGTGCTTAACTAATTTAAAGATTTACTCATACCCCCCAAGCCTCTCAAGGCAATGGATGAAGTAATAGTTTAATTTTTTTTTTTTTCTGAGTAAAATTTTTTTATTCAGGTAAATAAAAAACAAACAATACAACTATTAAAATCATAAATAAAAGATGTTCTCTAGCGCGTCTCCCCGCGGCAGAGTTCCCACAAGACTGGCAGCATTCCCTCTCTGTATCGCTATTGCTATTCTCTGGGCAAAGTAGCTACCAGCTCTTGGGTCACCCGATACCTCGCGGAGACGCGCAGAGATATCAGTCAGAAACATTTTAGCCTCAGGGCCCCACGGACCCAGCGTCTCAACTGCAAAGGGCACGAAAAAGTAATGATAAATTTTCGTGCCCTTTGTTTTCCTAAGATCTAAAATAAATTAAATTAAAATAGTTTAATTAACATTACGAATATGCAAAAATAATATGAGCATTGAACATATTATTGTAAGATAATAATGTCTGCCACTTGCTTATTGGCAAAATATCTCTGGTTAAAAATTACATTACTTACTTTTTAGGTGAGGTCAAGATGTAACGACATTAAAAATACTGCATTTTACCAGTAAAATAAAAATAAATGTTTTTTGTTTTTGTTTTGTTTGTTATTAAAATGGAAGCTTAGATGCAGGACTAATGACTACACTCTAACTGAATTATAGCTGTTCTCTGGTGATGCTGTCCCAGTCACTCATAATTAATCAGGCCTGCATCAGAATAGTGTAGCTGGTATGCAGTCAGAACGCAGTCCTACCCTAAACCCTAATAGGTCTACCCCTTTTCTACAAAGCTGTTTCTCCAAACTTCTCACTTCCACTCAACTACGTCTATTTTTCCCCAACGCGACCACATTTGGAGTCCTAGGGTCACATTATAGGAGCGTTACGGTCACGTGCCCGCCACGTGGAGATCACGTGACTTAGGGGTTGCTGGCAGCTCTATGGATTTAGAATTGACTCTTCGGCGGTTCGCAACTTAACTGCTGAGGTACGCTGTTAGGGGACTTAATTTGATTTAAGTTTAAATTTAGTTTTATTGGCTGGTAATAATGGTGAGATGTGGTGATTAGGTTTTTAGTGTCCAATTGTATGTTTCTTTGATAAACTGTATGTTTGTGATATATTATATTTTAAGATTTTCGTGGTTGGATTTGTGTTGTCTACTCGTGACCAAGGAGCGTGCAACCGTTACGAAATATCGAGGTTAACAATATTAACCCTTTTTTTAATAGGTATTCTCTTTTATTCAAACATGTATTTCACTAAAAACTTCTTTTTAAAATTGGTAATTAAATCAACTATTAATATGACTTATACTAGGAAGTGTACTAGGATTATTGGTGCCATATAAAAAAAAAAAGATAAAAGAACTGAAAAGCTTATCAATTTGATAACCACATACGACAGAATTGTCCTAAGATGGAACATAGTTCAATTGATATGTGAAATGAGAACTAATCTATACTATCTATACTATTATTATAAAGAGATAAGTCCGTACTGACTGACTGACTGACTGATTGACTTAAAGGGTATTATTATCCTCAGAGTAAGTATTTAAAAAAATGATAAAAAACGAGCCTCCTCCATTTTGAAGTTGGTTAAAAATGTGTTAAAGTATGAATTAATCAATCTACCCGTGCGAAGCCGGGGCGGGCCGCTAGTTTTTTTTATAATTTGACAGCTGTCAGTTGAAAACAATTCTCCCTCCGGGCTGAAAAGTATTACCTTCAATCCGCTCATCAAGCAACTTCAGACCTACTTTCCGAGTATGAGTAATGAAAAGGCATATTTATTGCGACATAGGAGTTTCTTCCAGAAATATTTATTATAAAGATATTAAGGAATATTATTTATTATTAAACGTTACAAATACATAATAAAAATGTTTTTATAATAACAGTTTAAAGATTTCACCAAGCAACTCGTTCAAAACTTAACTGATTTGGCTAGGTATTGAATGGTCTTCCCATTTGACATGTTTTTATTAATGTCCCTTATAAAATACACCCTTGGTAATACGATTGCATTGCCTATAGAAGTGCATTGTTTATGCATTGATCCTTGCCTATTGTCCAATGTGCAGTCGAGTTTAATAATGGACATCGAATGGCCCCTCGCTTCAAATTGAGTACGAAAATCGCCGCTTGCGCCAGTCAGCTAAGTTTATTTAATATCTTAGGGAATTGAAAGGATGATTATTAAATGAACAAAAAGGCTAACTTACAAACCTTAGGAAATAGTATTGTTAATAAAGTCTTATCCGTTTTAGGTTTTTCTTTAAATTATGAACTGAAACAGCATATTAAAGGTCTTCTAACATATTTCTGAGAATAAACACCGATATAGTTCGTGGTTCGACTGAAATGCATTAGCCTTTGTAAAGTCGCCTCCTGCCACCGATGCTTTAATGCCAAAGAAAGAGAATAAAATAACAACACAAATGCTTTTCATCAACAGCTCATATACAACGTGTTACAAATAATACCAAAAAAAAGAATATTCTTCATCACAGGTATTTAATCAAAATTTTCCCATCTCTAGTGTCATTTGACATCTAAAATATAGACTATCGATTCTCAGAACGGACAAGTATTTTTACACCATTCGTGCCTATAATTTTAAAGAGATGTACTTGAATCAATTTATGTTAGAAAACATTTTCTTTTTTTGCCTTAATTATCTTGTTTACGTATTTACAAACATAAATATTATTTTGAAATATTTAGTTCATCATTTCATTAATTTATTATTTCATAACAATTATTTAACAAAGCTTTTTTTTATTTATTTGTGGTTTTTTCATTTTGAAATTAATTGTTCTAATGTGAATGTTATGGTACAAGTGGTACGTAAACATTTTTAACCATAGCGGTAAAAATAGGCACATTGACCTAAAATTACATATCTGGTCCGAATATTCTTTGACACAGCTGATCACTAGAGATGGGAAAACTTTAATTAAATGCCTTTGATAAAAATATTCTTTTTTTTTTGTATTTTATGTAACACGTTGTATACGCCCCCACAGAGGGACTCAAGCCTACTACTTTTCCTTTTTAATTTATCAAAAGCTATCCACCTAAGCACCTGTCCACAGATAAGAAAACTTAATAAACGGTAGCGATAGATAAAAATCTACAAACAAGCGTGCGACAAACTAATAACGCTTCACACATTATCATTTATTATCTGAAACGGGATTATCTAATCTGGCAACACTACGCGTAATTACATACGGGGATTTGTGTCGGTTTGTATTGGCAACACTCGAGTTTTGAGCTTTTTTTTGGTGCACTGCTGAAACTGAAACATCGGCTTATTTTTTCAAAGACTGTGTTATTATTTTATCTCTCTTAATGTTTTTAGGTTTTAATAAGTTTTTAATAAAAATTAGGCGCTGGTATTCAGTAAAACAACACAGTGTTTCCAAAATTAGATTATCAATCAATAACAAATATAAATATAAAGAAGTTATACCATACCAAAATTTAAAAAAACTACACTTCATTAACAGCTCATATACGTCCCCACCGAAGGGCTCGAGCCTACCCTGAATTAGGGCGATTAGAAGTCGACCACGCTGGCCCAGTGCGGGCTGGTCGAGTGTGCAGGTTTCATCACGATGTTTTCCTTCACCATAAGAGCGTCGAATAAACGTACATACGAATTCGAAATTCGAAAACACATTGGTACGTGGTGGGGCTCGAACCCGCGTCTCCCGGACGGGAAACAGCGTCCGTAGCCACTAGACCACCGACGCAGGAGCGAAGTGCAGTTTTATAGGAATAAAACTACACTTTCTGAACATTAAATATCTCTATATCTTTCCCTTATATAAAACCACATTTCCTTGTAACAAAACCAGTTAAAACCAAATCATCAGCCTAATCGAAAACCGTTGTAACCATCAAACGTTAACAATAAACAATCATAACCTCAAAAACCGAAAGATATCCACACAAAAGTCTCTATAAGCCAGAATATTGAAGAAAGGAATAGATAGTTTCGCCATTTTGCCATTTTCCTACGATTATTATGGGAGAGCAATAATTCAATGGATGCGAGGGAGGATATCCGGTGCGCGCGGAGCACGTGTCGTCACTTCCGGTCGGCCATCTTTGTTTTGAGGGGGGAGCGTTTCCGGTGAACGCTCTCCGAAAAGTCACGCAACCCCTTATTTTGAGGCTACGTGAAAAGCGATTTTAAGAATGAAATAATATAATATTATATAATAATTAAAAGTAAATAACTTATTTCTCTACGATATAATAATTAAGAATGAAATAGTATACCATACGAGTATTATATGTAGTTTTAAGATGTGATTTGTTGTGTCTGTTTTGAAATGGCCAAGCTCGCAGAAAGTACCCTTATAATGCACTGTGCAGAAATAATGATTTCATCATTGTAATCATAAATCAAGTGGTCCAATATTGTTATAATATATAATTATTATTTACTTTTAAAATATTTCTTCTTTTTTGTTTTTGTTTGTTTGTTTGTTTCTTTCTCTCTTTCTTTCTTGAAATGCGATCTTTTGTCAAAAAAATTACTAGGGAGGATTAGTCGAGTATTTGTAATTTCACGCTTAAAAGTTGAAAACGCTCATATCGAGTTAGAAGAGACAGAAAAACTAAATTACTTTATTGAAATAAATACAAAATGACAAAAAAATATTACATTTTTAAAAAGAACCAACACTCTTCAACTCGCTAGTTTCATGGCCAAACACGAAACATTTTCTTCTCTTCTATCAGTCAAACGTGAATGAGTCTTAAGAACATTATAAAAGGGTCGGAAATTCTTTGTGTTCACGTCACTCACAAGTCGGTAACATATTTTTTTTGAGCCTGAAAGGATAAGATAGATTTTTCCGATTTAGACTTTGTGGTTTAGGCAAACTTTCGGTGAGGCGGAGTATTTATTTTATACTAGGGGTCCGCCCGCGTTATGTAAGAATTTCCCGTGGGAATAAACCTTTTCCCGGTAAAATCTTATGTGTTAATTCAGGATACTAACTATCTCTATTCCAAATTTCATCCAAATCCATCCAGTAGTTAAAGCGTGAAAGCGGAACAAACATCCAAATAATATTTTCGCAACCAAATATATTTTTTCTGTGGTTTTGCAGAGACCACAGCAAAAATACTAAAGAAACAAAAAAAAAAGAAGTTGGTGAAGTGATTACGTAGCCAAAAGTGGAACATGCTAACCGAAAAGATTATTAAGTTTAAACTTGAAAACACCAAAGTTGTACAATTCTGGGAATACCGACCGACGCAAAAAGAGCTAACTCTTTGACGGTGCTTATCAAAAAGACGTACTAACCATTTGGTACGAACTCTAGAATATTGAAAAGAATAACCAACGCCTAGTAGTTTGGTGACAGAATATAGATGATGGTATGAATTCGTGTAGTTCATCGACACTCTCTTCATGGTACACCCAATAGAAAACCGAGGTCTCTTTAACTTTAACTCAACTCAACGCAACTCTGCGGTGATGCTCCAAACTAAACAGCTTGAACCTACTACGGTCCACCAAGTTCACTACGTCCAACAGATATTTAGCAGAGCCATCCCACAGGTGACTACAGTTATCTAAACTGCAGTCAAAGATCGTACTTACGTCGAACTTATACTTTATCACACCACAACCACCGTGTTCTACTCGACTTACATACAAGTGAAATGCGCACGATGCTACCAGGGTTATCGACGCACGGCCACGATAGGTATAATGCGTGCAGCCAAAGATGAGACCTGTCAGATGCTAGAAGAGGGGATTTCGCGCAGCTACCTCGCCCCGTACGCTCTTGTCTCACCGCGCAAATGTCCCGTCCCTCCCCGCTTGCGCAGGTATAACCACGTGATCCATCAAGTCTCAAAGTCTCATCTTTGGCTGCGCGCATTGTACGCTGTATGACGACTGACAGCGCACGCGGCGTGGCGGCGCTTGATTCGATACTCCTTACTCGCCCTCCAATCTGTCACAATGCAGGGCGGGGTGAGGAAGCGCCGATTGGCTTTACGGCAGTGCTTTATTCATCATTTTCATCATCATCGTGTGGGTTGTAAGGTCGACAACCGACCGCAAAAACCCTGTCAGTGTTATAGAGCCGCCAAAGGCCACTGACTTGGCTCGTGTAACGACTAGATAGTAGCCGGGACCAACGGCTTAACGTGCCTTCCGAAGCACAGAATTATCTTTCTTTTCAGACAATCAGGTGATTCAGCCTGCAATGTCCTAACCAAACTGGGGAAAGTCTCACAAAGAGATTTTTGCTTGACAGTGTCCCCACCGGGAATCGCACCCGGAACCTCCGTAATAGGCGTCGAAATCTCGACCACGGAGGCTGTGCTTTATTAATTCTTTGTACTGCCGAAGCTCGACATAAATATTTACCTCGTCAACCTAATAGCCGGTTTAACTAGCCCACATTGACACATGACCAATCGAAAGGGTACTGAACTATAACAAAGAATGGCGTCGCTCTTCCGGCTCGGCCGTGGCCGTGCTGTGATCGACGGAATTCATACTCTATTTGCTATTGTTTGATCTAACTATTGTTTTAGAACCTTGAGGAAGAATTCATCAATCATTATCGTCATTTCTAAACAACATAACAGTCTCAGTAGCTTCTTCTTCTTATTTCGAGTCGATGGCTCGTCAAAGATTTTATTTTTATTTTTTTCAATAGCTGATTGGTAGACTCAGCATTCAATTCGCATTACAGGGGATTTCACGTTCGAATCTCGGCGGATTGTCCCCAGTTTGGTTAGAAAATTGCAGGTTGAGTTACCTGATTATCTGAAAACTTAAATGACTCTATTATAATTTCTAAAACAATCTGAACTGGTTCTGGCAATTATCTGGAGGAATTGAGGGGAGTAGTCATTACACAAGCCATGTCAGAGATCTTTGGCAAGTTAGTAACCCAGCAGACACGAGGATAAAGTCTTTTTTTTTTTCAAATTTATGTTCTACATACCTAATCATTTTTACAAAGACAAAATTAGTTTGTCCATGGTTGAAACGTTCACTAAGAGTGTGCGCACACTGTAAAGAAGAATAACAAAAAAAACTCCACAAGACTCGCATCTTCTTTTGTTTACGATAGTGATTTCATGAGGTCATAGACCTTACACGATATGGGGATGAATGACTTGTACAAAAGAATCTTACCTATTGATACTAGACACGGAAGGCACATTATCCTGGCTGCAGATTCCTTCGCTGAGCAGTCTATCCCGGATTTCCCATGCGAACATGGTGGGGTTCTCCCTCTTATAAGCAGCTATAGCATCCACAACTGGTGGAGTGGCGACCTTCGGCTTGGAGCCACCGATGACTCCAGCCTTGAAGCTACCGGTTTCGTAGTACCTGTTGAGAAAGAGAACCAGTTCAGTAAAGGGTAGTTTGACAAAGGTAGACGTAGAAGACAATGCCAGAATAGATTTTTGCCTTTATTGAATTGGAGAAAAGCTGGATAACATTCTTTCACCGAATATTATCTAAAGAAACAATTCGAAATTTTTAACGTATTTATATCATGTCAAAAGTATTTGGAAGGCATATTCCGAAGTTTTTGTAAGCTTTTTAATCAATTTTGCTATGTACTCGTAGAAGACATTACAGGATCTATGTCATCTCAATGTTTTGGTTCCTTGGAAGCAGATATAAGACAGATTCTAGCATTGTCTTTTAGCATCATGGCATAGATTGGTGAGCGGTGAATGAGGTAGCATTGTGAAAGGATTTTTGAAAAACCAGGTAAACAATAAGTGAGTGATAATAAAGAAAAGCCTTTGCCCAGCAGTGGGACGTTAAGGACTATTAAAAAATATAGAATTTAGCACGCACTTGTGTCTTAGCGCTGTGTGCCTTGCAGGGTGGGTAGGCAGAGGGGACCGCAAACTGCAATTTTAACGATTATACGTTATCAATTCGGAAATGGTAAAACAATAGAAAATTGAGGACATAAAAGATTATCAGGGAGGTTCTGCATGAAAATGAAAAAAGGTGTAATTATCATAATCAGTCTAGTAGTATTTAATAGTGACAAATCTAAGCATTAATTAGTTTAATTTTTATTTGTAGTGTACTGAAATTAGGATCGTATAGCCTGCTTTTTTCACAAAGATTTTAGGAGGTTGCCTTGAAGACATTGATACCTAGCAATAAGGACATCTATCTGTGTGTTTATTGTTTTTTGATGTTTTTTGATGATTTTGTTTTCGTCTGTGCAGTAATGTATACCTATTCAATACATTTTTGAAGATAGCACATGAGAAAGATTCAGATTTTTGCACCGGGCAGAAAAAAGTATGATGACTTAATACTTATTTGTTTTGAGGATGTGTACAAGTATTACTTGTGTCTATCCAACACTCGTGAAAATTATGGAAGTTTTCATAAGTCACGATGGTTTATTTTAGCCATACAAGGCAAAACGTTGGTTAGACCGTATCAAGTCAAAAATCAAATCAACGCAACGGCCCGTTACAGTCCACTGCTGGACTATGAGTCTCCTCCACTTAAGTGAAGGGTTTTGCCATAATCTCCACGCTTGGCAGGCGGGTTGGAGATCGCAGATTAAAAGGTTACTGTATCAGAGAGCGCTGCTGCCCGTTCCCTGTTCAATGTGTAGTCCCTAAGTCACCTCTTACGACACCCACGGGAAGAGTAGGGGTTAGTGACAAATATATTCTACTCTGCCGTCATCACACAGCTTAGACCGTATAAAAAGTATTAATTCATTTATTCCGTGTAGTAATTCATTTTCTATTTCTATAAAGGTATCCGAGACCTACCAAAACTAATCTACAAACACACTCAATTGAAAGTAGAATCACAAAAGCGCGAAAAATCACACCATATTGAGTCATACACAATCGGTGCTATTCCCAACTTTACCATTAAGGTGTCCCCTTTTCAACGCATTTTTCGGGACAGATCCGACACAATGGCATTTTGCACGCCCCCTCCCTTGGGGCCTGGCATTAGGACAAAATTAAATTTCAAACTCAGAATTCCGGCAGCTCGATATAGCTCAATAAAATAATGGGACTGTATTATATCAATTTGATTAGATGGACACCCTACTTGAAAAAGGGTAGTTTTCGCTTGATTTATATCGTTATTTTTTGTCTGTGCAGCGATTTCTGATAGGATTTATGGTAATTGAAATGTGGGCCGGTTTTTTGGACGTGGTTTTTGACACGTTTTTGTGAAGTTGCATTTTTTGTTTGTCTGTTTTTAATAAATTTATTAAAAATGTAAAAGTGCGCGCGTTGATGTCTTTTGTATAAAAATTAAACGTAATTAAATGACCCTCAAAATAGGTTTTGTCATTAAAAATCGTCAAAACAGCAAATAGAAAAAGAAAACTCATATAAATATGACGTTATAATGCAAATCCCTTGAGGAGGGGAATGCATGTTCCATACAAAGTAATGGATAGTTGTATCAACCATAGACAACATACCAGTCTAAGCTGACTTACTATGCCTTTGGAAATATAAGTATAGCAAGAATAGTTTACACTGGTTATTGTTGTGATGACAAGTAGGCAAATTTTGGTATAGTCTGTTCATGTTGGCGGTGATTAGAGTGATCTGTCATCGTGATGAATTAAAGTTACGATTTTTTTTAATGGAACTGAGATGGGGTTAGTTTATTAAAAAATGTTTAAGTTATATGCAAGATATTTATGATTACTTAAAAATAATAATCTTAATTGTACAATTTGAAGTAATCACGTCAGTAGGTTAATTTTTAAAAAGATTTGTCATAATACGTTCTCTCTGAGAGGCTCGAGCCTACACTGTTTAATTTAACCGCATTCTATATTTGAACAAATATGATTAATCTTAGGATTGTTTATAATTATTTTATTGTAATAATAAATTGGATCTTTTTCCTTCACAGTGATAAATAAATTTGCGTAAAATAAAAAAAATATTCTCTGACTTAAAATAAGTATGGAATTTAACGGCAGGTTAGGTTAGGTTTGGGTGTGTATTTATTATAAATATGAAACTACCTTCAAAATGATTAAGACGGACCTACCTTCAGCATGAAAGTAAACTTGGAATTCTCCAAAGAAGTAAAAATGTTCTCAACCAAAACAGAAAGTTGGATGTTCAAATAAAGAAGATAACATCAGGCCATTACTTAACTGCTAAATAGATAAGCCACTAATTCGGTAAAAGTAAAGTAAACTACCTCAACAACTTGTTTATAACTTTTACTTAACTAACTACTTACTAAAGAGAAAGCACGCTTTTTACTGTGTAATTATTAAACAAATTATGGTAAAATATTAAGATATTAAATATCATTTCATATATTATATAATAGACTACACGCCGGACTCAGACCATCAATCAATTCATCAAACCATTAAAATAGTGCTTTACGGAAGCCCTGTTAAAAAAATTCAGTTAGTGTCTCTAATGATACCCCATACATCCAAATATATAATATATATCTTTATAATTTATAGAATATGCACATCAACTTCATCAACAGCCCGTTACAGTCCACTGCTGGACTATGAGCCTCCTCCACTTAAGTATTACCATGGTATTGCCATAATCTCCACGCTTGGCAGGCGGGTAGGAGATCGAAGATTAAAAGGTTACTGTATCAGAGAGCGCTGCTGCCCGTTCCCTGTTCAATGTGTAGTCCCTAAGTCGCCTCTTACGACACTCACGGGAAGAGTAGGGGTTGGTGACAAATGTATTCTACTCTGCCGTCACCAAACGGCAATTACAAGTGTGATGCTATAATCATTAAAAATTGTCAAAAATAAATTGTCAGTGCTACTCGGTTTGATGTAAGGATTCTAATGAGACCTACCCCACACATCCAAATGTGCTAAAGCATTTAGAAGTAATGGTAGAATGAAGAAACTCACATACATACATACATGAACCCTGACCACATATAGGTACACTAATAACACACATAAATGTACCGGGTTATTACCACGATTTTGTTTTAAAATAAGCTTATAAATGAACTCACCGATATTTCGACTATGTTGCAATAGTCGTGATCACGGCAGAACTGATCTAAAAAAGCATAAAAAAGCTTATTTTAACCCGGTAGATATGTGTGTTATTAATTTTAATAACCGCGAAAACACTACTTTTTTTGGGAAGTGTTTTTAACACCAGAAATGCTGATAATATCGGTCTTAAACCGGCGGATAGTCTATAAGAACTATTACAAAAAAAACCTCAATATCTTTATCAATTTGTTTATCTCATATCAACCGAAAGTGCACAAGGGTTTAAATAAAACAAAAAACTGGCTTAATCCAATTCAGACTGATATAATCCAGTTTGAACCGCACTCAACTAATTTGGCATTAGGGCGCGTACACGCGGGTGTTTTGCGGAATTATTCACAATCGCTCTCGAGATAAGTCAATTACAAGTGTGATCACACCCTAAGCGAGAGTGTATCGACGTACAGTCAGGGTGAAAGGTAACTGTGTATATTAGATTCTGTATTGTTTTATTCAAAGTACTTACTTCAAGTTAAAGTCAAAGTCATTTTTTTTTATTCGAATTAAGATTTTTACAAATAATTTTTGACGTCAAAGCTATCATGGATGGCACGTTCACTACCAGTGTACGCCCTCTGTGGAGAAGAACGGCCAGAAGAAACTCCACAGGAATTGTATCTTTTGTACTTTCTTTTAAATGTATAAAGAATCATACATGAGTCATAATTACAATCTATTCTGCTGATTTGGAACAACAGTTGACTTTCAAATAACTTTCCACAGGGATCGTATCTTGTGATTATTATTGATTACGGACTATTATTTATATATATATATATAATAGGGCGTGTTCCCTTGGTGGTAGTTTGTACAGTGCATTATTTAATAGAAAAAAAATATATAAAATATATATTTTTGGGTCACTTGACCTATACTGTACGTCTTTGTATCCGTATGTATGGACCATGATCAATAAAAGATAATACATTATAATAGGTATCAACATCAACGGCCCGTCCACTGCTGGACTATGAGCCTCCTCCACTTAAGTGTTTGGTTTTGCCATAATCTCCACGCTTGGCAGGCGGGTTGGAGATCGCAGATTAAAAGGTTACTGTATCAGAGAGCGCTGCTGCCCGTTCCCTGTTCAATGTGTAGTCCCTAAGTCGCCTCTTACGACACCCACGGGAAGAGTAGGGGTTGGTGACAAATGTATTCTACTCTGCCGTCACCACACGGCTAATAATAGGTATTTGAAATAAAAATATCCATGTATACTCTCTACACGACTGTACTATATAACAGGGGTGACTATGGGAGGGTTAGACCCGCTAACATTATCGTAATGCAGCCCTCTGAGGGCCCAGAGTTGTTTCATTCCCCTCTAAAACAAGCTTTTGATACTGATGCTGTGTTTAGAAATATATATTTTTTTTACTAGTTCCACTTATATTATACTCACCCGACCGATTTCGATCAACAGATCATCCAGGGTTAAATTGAATCGCTTGTGTCCAAAACAGCACTTGTCCTAAAATGACGTTTGTTGCGTTTGGTTTTCACAGAGCATAAGTCCCGGACTAGAGATGTTTGGAAACCAAATCAATTTTTATGTAGCCTTAGAAATGTGTGATGAAGTACGGGACAAGAGTGTTTTAGTTTTAAAAAAAGTTGAACGGAACATAAACGATGATGTTGCCACACTAAAAAAAAAGGCTAATTTTGGACACGTGCGCTTTGGAAAACAACCGATTATTACTTATTCTAGATCACATAGTTATATAAATTGCTTACTTTTGCTATATTGAAATTCAAAACGCTTTAAGAGCAAACGCAAGTTTCGAAAATATATTTTTAGCTTTACATTTTTATTGTTTTATTTAAAAAAATGCAATAAATTTATATTTGAAGCATATTATCATGTTGAGTGGACAGCTCAACACGCTATACAATTTTGTTGTAAACTAGGTGTTATTACCAACGCGCAAAATACCCCGATGTATAGCTTGATGTTCAGTTCACTGTACTTTAGTTGCAGAATTTGGGAGCAGTTTTTGTGCAGTAAACATTATAATTTCAGGAAAAAAACAAATGCTGGCCAAAGGTCTCCCCCAAAGACTCCTGTGCTCGGAATACGTTTGCTATTTTTTCTGTAAAATCTTAACAGAAACTGCATTATCAATCGTTATAAAAAACGTAATTAGTCTACTGTAAAAAAACTGCATATTGCAAACCTTCTGCCTAGGCACTTAATGTCGATTCTCCCATAAACATGATCCTCAAAATTAATACGCGATATCATTTTTTTTTTTTTTTTGACGATGACCTAATGCTTGTGTCGCGAAATCGACGTATCAAGCGTAACCGGACTTTTCGCGATATCATCGTGTGAACACCCCTCTATTTGTCACTAACATATTGGCGATCTAGATAAGAGCGTAATAGGCTTATAGAGGCTTATTATTGTCCTATAACGGCTTATAGGCCTATATTGGCTTATTCAAGGCAATGTAGGCTTAATTCGCTTGTGTTCGGTAAGTGGCGTGTTGCTCTTTGCTTGTAAATTATATTAATTTAGATGCGTAAAGTGACTAGATATATACGATTTTCTTCATCGTGTGGGTTTGTAAGGTCGACAACCGACCTCACAAACCCTGGTGTCAGTGTTATAGAGGCGCTAAAAACCATTCATATGGCTCATGTAACGGCTACTTCCATAGATAGAAGCCGGGACCTGCTTAACCGGCCCTTCATAGCACGGAATCTGCTTTATTTTCGAATAACCTGGTGTGTCAGCATAGTGAAACATTGTGCTATTTGTGTTATGTGTGTCAATAAAGTTTTCTCATAGTGAAACATTGTGCTATTTGTGTTATGTGTGTCAATAAAGTTTTCCCATAGTGAAAAATTGTGCTATTTGTGTTATGTGTGTCAATAAAGTTTTCTCATAGTGAAACATTTTGCTATTTGTGTTATGTGTGTCAATAAAGTTTTTATCTATCTATCAATGTTTTAAGCAAATTATGGAACAGTATCCCCAGCAGGATTTGAACCAAGAACCTTCGTAATGAAAGTTGAACACTCGACCGCTCGGTCACGGAGGCTGATGTCCTCCTGCATTTTTAATTGCTTCCTTCATAGTTCCAAGCACACTAATATTATAAATGTGAAAATATATTTGGATGTTTAGATGATTGGATGTTTGTTCCGCTTTCACGCTTAAACTACTGGACGGATTTGAACGAAATTTGGAATGAAGATAGTTTGTAACCTGGATTAACACATAGGATACTATTTACCGGGAAAAATCTTATTCCCACGGGAAAATCTTACAAAGCGCGAGCGTAGCCGCGGGCGGAAAGCTAGTTAGAAATAAAAAAATACTGATAGGGTACGTACATTAATTTCTAAACTTCTTAAAGTACCTATATATGCAAAAAAGAAAATTTTATTTATTTGTCGAGATAATCTAGACAGTCAGGTATGAACGAATGAATATACTTTATTGTACACACAGAAACAATAAATGACAGAGTGGAAGTAAGAACAGGTATCGCAGTTAGGCGGTCTTATTGCTTCATAGCAATTTCTTCCAGGCAACCTTTGGGTACATGAGACTACTATAGTAACGCGGAATTGTGCAAGTGTACCGTATAAACTACAAAATGTAGTTCACAGGGAAAAACATGTATACCTACTAAGGTATATTATTTTATAAACTTTATCAAGTCAATATTTACGTATTACTAATAAGGAAGGCCCATACAATCACGCCCGCGCATGAAAGTAGTGCACTCGGTACAGTAAAACACTGCAGTATACAATCCTGTGTCCGTTTAATAATTAGCCAGTTTTTCTGTCGGCGCGGGCGCAGAAAGCGTGACCGCGGCACTTCCGTTTGTATGGACCGAGTTGATACCGATTTACAATTAAAAAGGTGAGTTTGTTGCTTTAAATTGTCTGCGGATTCAGTTGAAATAGGCTTTGCACGGAATCATATTTCTTTTCGGACAATCAGGTGAATCAGCCTGCAATGTCCTCATCAAACTAGGGAAAGTCTCACCAAGGGATTTTTGCTTGAACCCGGAACCTCCGTAATGGGCGCCGAGACCTCGACCACTCGGCCACGGAGGCTGTTTCAGGTGAAGAGTCTTTATATTCGTTCATCGATGTTAATTGTTTTCCCCTTCAAAGTCAAAGTCAAAGTCAAAATTTTTTATTCGAATTAAGATGTTTACAAATCATTTTTCGACGTCAAAGCTAACATGGATGGTACGTTCACTACCAGTGTACGCCCTCTGTGGAGAAGAACGGCCAGAAGAAACTCCACAGGAATTGTATCTTTTGTACTTTTCTTTTAAATATATAAAGAATCATACATGAGTCATAGTTACAATCTACTCCGCTGATTTGGAACAACAGTTGACCAGACGTTTTTATCATCTAAGTAATCATTTATCTTATAATAGGCCCTAGAACATAAAATAGTTTTAATTTTAGCTTTAAATTGGCTATCCGACAGATTTACAATATCATCTGGTATTTTATTATAGAAGCGAATATAGTTCCCCATGAATGAATTATTAACTGTACACAGTCTAAACTTTGGGTGCGCCTTTTCTTTCTCCTTAGGATTATCTAATCAAAACAGTTTCAATTTAAAATTTCAATCATAATACCATAATCATGATGATGCTTGATACCATGATGCGTAGTTCTAAACTGGACTTGCCTTTGTGCGATGATATAATTTCGTTATAAACCGTACACAATGCGAATGGAAGTGCGGGGGTCAACAGAGCCATTGTCTGTTTTAAATTGAAAAGTGACCACTAGGGATGGGCAGAGGAAGTGGGGGATGTGTGGAGAATGGGTCTGACCAAAGATTTTAGCTGAAAATGACAAAATGTTTTATAAAAAATTACAAAAAAAACTGTGTTTTTATTTTAATTATATCTTTAAAAATGACTGAGTTATTAACGATCAAAGTGCACACTTCCGCACGAGGCGAGTGGTAGCTGTGACTTCATATTGACGTCATATGCACGCAACGTTCCTATTAAACCGCCCGCAACCGCCTGCATATGACGTCACACGCTTGGTACTTCTCGCGGTCATAACTTTGGTAATATTGCATGTATTGAAGTGAAATAAAAAGTAATGTAATGAACATGATATAAACTTTAACATAAGGCATGTTTTAATGTGAAATAAGAACCTATCGGTGTTCTCCATTGTGATGAAAAATTTGTTTCGATTGAGGCGATCTTCTTCATCGTTTAGATTAACGTCACAAACCCTGGTGTCAATATTAAAGAGCTGCCACCAAAGGCCATTGATATGGTTTGTGCTTCGATCAACAAATTATAATTGTAACTGTTGATCGAAGGGCTTGTGTAATAAATATTACGTAGATAGCAGTCAGACCCACGGTTTTACGTGTCTTCCGAAGCACACAATCACCTTTTTTTATTCAGATTATCAGGTGTAATGTCCTAACCGAACTAAGGGCCAACTCACAAACATATTTTTATTTGACAGTGTTCCTACCGGAATTTAAACCAGGGACCTCCATGATGAAAGTTCTTCATAGCAAACGTAGGCCGTTATAACGTTTTCTAGCTTAATGGGTTACAAAGAAACATTATGTACGGTCTGGAAAACACGAGTGTAAATAGTGATAAATTTTATTCACAATATCATTGAGTATAAAATAAGAATGATTTATGATTTAGGTAGAATGGATCGGGTAAATTATGTTCCAATGACCACTGCAACCCGAGATGGATCTATTGTAGTCGGCCGTACGGTGTTAAAAAAAAATTTGTTTATTTCAGACGGTAAATCCATATTTTGTTAGTAAAAAATATATTGTCAAATAATTAAATACAAAATGTCAAGAATACATATCATCAGTCAAATAACCCGCCCCTAACCGTTCCCGGTGCAAAGGTGCCCACAACGCTGGCAGCGTTACCACGCTGGATCGCAATGCCCAACCTTTGTACCAGGAACCATCCGGAGCGAGAGTCATTTTGTTAGTATACATGAAATCTTATAGAACTATGTTAGTATAAAAATGAAGTAAAACAAAATAAAAAGACATAGGAAAGCACATTAATTCAAATATCTGCCTGGACGCACTCTTAAATAGCCTTCTCTAGACCAACAGTTTTGAAGAAGCTGGCTAAAATAAGAATAGTTCGAATCAATAGTAAAGTTTCAAAAGACTAATAAAATATTTTTTTTAAATTCCAACCCTCTTTCCATATGGGGTCCACATCACATCCCCACACTATTCCCTCGGGAGTGGACATCAGCCCTGAATGGACACTCGCGTTGCTTTCAATTTATTTGCGCTTCCCATTCCGACCTGTTTGTTTTGAGTTCTGCGGGATTGTCAGTTGCTATTTTTGTTCTGACTTTATTCTTGGTTGTATAACAGATTGAATGTATTTGTAACTTAGCTATGCTATTTGCTGCAGTCACTTAAGAGCGCGCGAGCGCAGGAATTAACTAAGTCAGCGCCATACGAATGATGACAGGGTAAAAAAACTTCTATTTTGTCCTCGAAGGACCTCCGAGATTTTTTCCGTCAGTCAGGTAATTCAAACATATTAAACACGTATTTTTTGTTTTTTCAAATAAACAAAAAAATACTTAGTTAAATCGCTCAAAGTTGGGGAGTGGGAGCTATCAACGGCCCGTTACAGGCCACTGCTGGACTATGAGCCTCCTCCACTTAAGTAGAGGGTTTTGCCATAATCTCCACGCTTGGCAGGCGGGTTGGAGATCGCAGATTAAAAGGTTACTGTATCAGAGAGTGCTGCTGCCCGTTCCCTGTTCAATGTGTAGTCCCTAAGTCGCCTCCTACGACACCCACGGGAAGAGTAGGGGTTGGTGACAAATGTATTCTACTCTGCCGTCACCACACGGAGCTAACTACGTCACAACTTAAGTATAAAATCAGTTCAATCGTGACTTTATAATATGCTTTTTCAACTCAATATTAAAATTTCTCCATGATATTCTGATTACGTGAAAAAATAAAAAATACGTGTCCAATACTTTTTAATAATCCACTTGATAGACAAAGAAAAAAAAGTTGTCATCCCTGCAGTCGCTGTAGCCGAAATCGAACGGGATGAATGATGATGATGTATTGGCTGTGATCAGCCTACATTTTTCTAACTAAGGTAGGTTCTACTAGGTAGGTACTATTCAGGGTAGGCTCAAGCCCCTCGGTGGGGACGTATATGAGCTGTTGATGATGATGATGATGATAGGTAACTTGGTATTTATCGACCGTAAATCAACCTACATCTTGTTAGATGTTCGTAGCTACGAATGCGTTGTTTTAGATTTTTACCTTGAAAAAAATATTTATTTGTGATGTAAAAAACAGCTTCATTTGTTGGCTTGTGGACTATTTTTAGGCAAAATAAAATCGTCAATTCCTTGTTTTATTGCTGCAAGAAAGAAGGGTAAACCAGGTTAGGTTAGGTTCATTGCAATGAACCCATTTTCACATATTGTTATTTAGTATAATAAATGTGTTAATTTACTATAATTATCAACACTAATAATAATCTTCTCAAATATATAGGTAGATTAAGTGCGTTCTACAATGGTTCTTCGTTACTCTTATAAATCATATTCCATATTTAATTTCTTAGTGTTTTTTTTTTTTGTTTGACATAATTGTGTTCCATTATCTTCGGACTTTTTCAAAATATTGGTTTTATAAAAGCTTTATAAGACATAATACACGCCCAAGACCTCTTTCAAGAGCTATTGCAGATATAAAATTAATACTTTCAAACTTTGATAGACGCTTTTAGATCTAGTTTTTACTAGAAATACACTAGCTTATATAGTATAGGACATTCAACGTACAACAGCATGCGATACATAACACCTTACTATATCACGCATCTTTCTATGTTGTATCTATGTGTGTACCTGTGTGCGTATGTGTGCGTATGTGTGTAGGGCTGTGAAATTGGTATTTGTAGATTATTAGGTATATAGACTTGTAAACTTTTTATACTCCATTTTAATTAAAACGGACAAAAAGCACTTGCCAGGCAATCAATATTCACATTTTTAATATGAATATTTTTTATACAACGTGTTACAAAAAATACCAAAAATACCAAAAAAAATAATATTTTTATCAAAAGCATTTAATTGAAATTTTCCCATCTCTAGTAATCAGCTGTGTCAAAGAATATTCAGACCAGATATGTAATTTTAGGTCAATGTGCCTATTTTCACCGCTAGCTATGGATAAAAATGTTTACGTACTACTTGTACCATAACATTCACATTAGAACAATTAATTTAAAACTACAAATAAATAAAAATAACTATGTTAAACAATTGTTATGAAATAATAAATTTATGAAATAATGAACTAAATATTTAAAAATAATATTTATGTTTGTAAATACGTAAACAAGATAATTTAAGGCAAAAAAGAAAATGTTTTCTAACATAAATTGATTTAAGTACATCTCTTTTAAAAATGTAGGCACAAATGGTGTACAAACACTTTTCCGTTCTGAGAATTGATAGTCTATATTTTAGGTGTTAATTGACACTAGAGATGGGAAAATTTTAATTAAATGCCTGTGATGAAGAATATTCTTATTTTTTTGGTATTTTTTGTAACACGTTGTATTGGTATTTTGATTCTTTACTACAAAGGTTTTAGTCAAAAAATTGATATTTATCATTCTATGTTTTGATTGACAATCATCATCAACAGCTAATAATACGATTCCACCGCGGCAGGGGTCGACATTCAAGCCTACCTTAAATTAGGGCAAATAGGACATCATCATCAACGGCCCGTTACAGTCCACTGCTGGACTATGAGCCTCCTTCACTTAAGTGTTTGGTTTTACCATAATCTCCACGCTTGGCAGGTGAGTTGGAGATCGCAGATTAAAAGGTTACTGTATCAGAGAGTGCTGCTGCCCGTTCCCTGTTCAATGTGTAGTCCCTAAGTCGCCTCTTACGACACCTACGGGAAGAGTAGGGGTTGGTGACAAGTGAGTATTCTACTCTGCCGTCACCACACGGCTAATACCTATAACTATTTAAAATTATGAAAAAAATCAAATTCCAGCTTTGAACGTTTTATCTTCAGCCTCGTCATCACAAATCCATTACCTCTAAAAATATATTTTTCTTTATTGAATTATTTATCAATAAAGAAAAATATATTTTTTTTACTATCAAAGTAGAGAGACTGCATTTGACTTACAACAGTAAAAAGGCACTCAACTAATGCCTACCTCGACATAACTCGAATAATTACAAGCACTATGCAGACTTCAATCTGGCAACCCTACGCACGTATCACCGTTATATGTGTGCGTGCGTTCCGCCCACTGGGCAGCGCGTGCGCCGGCTTCCATCCACTAGACGAGACAATACCGACACTTATGTCATTTTCTTTTGTTCCTACACTAACAGTAATGCACAGATTTTTTTATTTATAAAAAAGCATCTTGTATTTTGGGAGCGATATTATCTTTAGTTTGGTATGGTCATTATTTTTGAATGATTTTGTTTTGATGAGTTCTTCTAGATTGTTGCAAGAGTATGCGGATGTTTGTATATCGTAATAAAAACAGAATTATTTCATAATAATTTTATTTTTTTACATTGCAGGCAGGTCTGATTGTCCGAAAATCAAGATGATCCTGTGTTTCGGGAGACAGGTGCCGTTGGTCCACCCACCCTTGTATTTCGGGTTAATTTTAAACTACGCATAATGTTAGAAATTTATTTATTGATGATTTTACGATAAATTAAACACACTTAAATAAACGTTAAATTAACTACTTTTTAACTAACATCAGCTGTAACTAATAGAATTATAAAGAATCACGAGTATTCCCTGAAATGAAGGGTGGGCGGTTAGATGTGCCGGTGAGTATATTATTACCTACGGAAAACTAAAGAGGTATGATAGGCTCTCCTCTCCGAGGCGACACTCTTTTGAAATATTTGCAGAAAACGTCTTCACATAAGGCATGCTATAAGGAAGCTTTCAGCGGCTCGGGTTTGAAACTTTGTAGGATCGGTTATCGTCAACTTTCATACAACTTACACGATAAGCAAAACACGAAAGAAGAAGTGTTACTTGTTTAGGAAAAAAAATATAATGTTACTTGTAGCAAAAGTAAAAAAAAAAATACAAAATATTTTTTTGTTTCATCATCATCATCATACTCAGCCCACATCAACCCACTGCTGGGTATAGGCCTCTTCTTTATAGCGCCAATTCCTGTGCCAGCCTCATCCAGTGAGATCCCGTCATCTTGACAATATCGTCTGACCATCGAGCTGGTGGTCTGCCCACTGGCCTTGTCGCCCCTAGGCCACCACTCTGTGACTGCTTTGGTCCACCGTCCGTCGTCCCGTCTAGCCAAGTGCCCGGCCCATCTCTTTTTTAGGGTTCCGTAGTAAAAAAGGAACCCTTATAGTTTCGGTCTGTCCGTCTGTCTGTCTGTCTGTCCGCGGCTTAGCTCAGAGACTCTTAATACCAGTAGGCTGTAATTTGGCATGGATATACATATGAATCATGCCGACAAAGCTGAAGAATAAAATCTTAAAAAAAAAACTTTTTTAGCGTTCCTCTGGTACACGTCAAGAGAGGGTTATTTATTTTTTTCGTAGGATAGGTCTCGTTGGATAGGTCTTTTAAAAACAATTGGGGTTTGCTAAGACCGTTTTTCGATGCTAGTGTAAGTTTTAGAAATATTCCGTTTTAAAGTGATTATTTTTGTTAGAGTCAAGTTTCCCCCCCCTCTACCAGCGAAACCGTTGTATATGGAAACGTGAAAAAAATCATGGTAGTAGTGTATATGATGAATTTAAAAGGAAAACTATCAACATCAAGTAGGCTTTACAGATTATCGAATAATAGACCAACTTATAAAAAGTACTAGTACAAGTAAGAAATTTGGTACTACAAATATCATAGAAAAATATTTTTATGAATGTTAGAAGGCTGTAATTTGGCATGGACATACATATTAATTATGCTGTCAAAGCTAAAGAATAAAATCTTTAAAAAAAATTTTTTTAGGGTTCCTCTGGTACACGTGAAGTGGGGGGCATATTAGGCAATTACGGAACCCTACACTTTGCGTGGTCCGACACGTGCTTGGCCACTTTTATTTTTATTACATTACAGACATGTATTTCAGACTCTATGTAGATTAGTAGTTAATTAAATAAACGCATAATTATCTCAGAAAAATATTATCGTTTGATTCAAATCCAAAAAGTTTTTTGACCTCTTTCGTTTTTCAAAGTTAATATACTAATCACAATTTCACTATAGTAAACCGCACCTAAGTAGCATAATTACTAGCTCGCAGTCAAGTTCAAACGGTTAACTTAACCTGAGCTAGATTACTGCAGTTAATCGTCGGTTAACCGTCGGTTCACCGCAAACGAGAAGCGTTTAACTGAGATTTGTTAGTCAGTTAACTTGATAAGTAACGTCTGGAGATGTAAATAGTATAGCAATTAGAATAAGGTGTGTAGGTAGGTTGATGGTGGAGTAGATAGAGCCCCCTGCCTCCTATCCCCCCTGCCTCTTGCTCATCGCGTAGGTTGTAACATCGACTACCGACCTCACAAACCCTCGTAGGTTGTAATATCGACTACCGACCTCACAAACCCTGGTTCCCTGTCCAATCCTGTCGATCCCATCCAGTCTGCTGTTGAGATAGCCATTGCCAATAGAGTACACTCCACAGAATGCCCTTCTGGTAGCAACCGCACCCGCCGTCGGGGACGCGGTAGACCCAATCAAGTTCTGCATAATCCTGTAAGACCCCGTTAGGGTTATTCCTCTCCCGCGCAATTCTCGCCATGGCAACGTCCTAGGCCGAGGTCCGTGCCCCCAAGTGGGCGCCCTTAGGCTGTTGCTATTAATTCTAGGGGTAAGAGCCTTCCGCTCCCCCAAAAGTCTGGTTACGCTTGATACGTCGATTTTGCGACACAAGCATTAGGTCCATGTAAAAAAAAAAACCCTGGTTCCAATGTTATAGAGCCGCTAAAAGTCACCGGCAAGTCTCGTGTAACGACTGCCTTCCGTTGAGCTGCTAAGCTGAGACTTAAGGCCTAACTTGCCTTCCGAAGCACGGAATTATGTATGACTAGCGCCCGCCCGCGGCTACGCTCGCGTTATGTAAGATTTTCCCGAGAGAATACGACTTTTTCCGGTAAAAAGTATCCTATGTGTTATCCTAGGGTACAAACTATCTCTATTCCAAATTTCATCTAAATCCGTCTAGTAGTTTAAGCGTGAAAGTGGAACAAACATACTAACATCGTAGCTTCCAAATATATTTTCACATTTATAATATTAGTATGATTTAGCCTGCAATGTCCTCTAAAAGAAACAAAGTGGTTTTTGTAAGACAGCATCTATCGGGTTCTGAACCCTGAACTTTCAGTACAAGATGCCCATATTACCGTTCAGCCACGGAGGCTGTTTGCGTCATAAAAAACCTATTGGATGTCGTCATATTTCTTAACATGACGCTAACATATTACACTCGAGATAAAGGAGGGGAGAACAATGGAACATCGTTAAAATTAAAATGGCCGTCGCGTTTTTGTTAGGACGTGCTGCCGCATCCTGGTTTTTAAAGGCTATAGTTAGAAAAGGTTTTTTGAAGGTAGGTTAAGGTTTTTTTAGGTTTGTAATGAGTACTCATTTCATGGTAAATTGTGGTGTACTAATTTTATCATATTCTGATTTTGGTAAATATTTTTTTTAGTTAATAGTGCCGTATCGTACCTACACTGACGGACATTGCCTATATTATTTTAATATGTAGAATATTGTAGGCAAAGTTTAAAAAAAAAAAAATCTCTTTTGCTACGCATGGCTACGAACAGCTACGGGCACTACGAAATAATTTCTTTGTATTGTTTTATTTATTTATTAATGTTCTTCTTTTTCTACCGCTAATTATTTATTTATTTATTAATGTTATATAACTAAATCTCTACATATTGTATTACGTTTTTTGATGATTTTTAAGCTATCAATTTATTAAACTAACCACCCAAGAAAGAAATAAAATGTTAAAAGCTAAATTAAGTTGCCTGATAGTTTTACTTATCAGATCTTATTACAAAGGTAGCAAAATCCTTTTTTTTCTAACGTTTTTTGTATCTTATAATGTGCAATAAGTTATATTCAATTATTAATAAAAAATAAAAAATTTTAGAGCTGGTTTTCAAAAATTAAATTAGATTAGAAATCGCTCTCTGTAAAACAATGGCATGTTGTACACAAAAAAATTATTTGTTGTTGCTTATACAAAGAAAGTGATGAAAAACATCTAGCTCATAATATTAAAACCATGATATTTATAGTCAGCGCGTGCGCGTGATCGAAATGCATTCATGTCAAAAAAAATATATATACTTATCACATCTGAGCTACAATCAAATCGCACGCGACCTTTTATTTGCAAATCACTTTTTCATGCCAATAACAAATCATTTTCCGAGTGCTACCTCAAAAACTTACCTCGACAGTATCTTAGAAACGCATCCATGTGAGACCCTCAGCTGTCTGCTGATGTCACAAGGCCGCACCCCACTGTGGGCCAGCTCCACAATCCTCTGCCTCACCACGTCTGGTAAAGGTCTACCGTTGACGAATACTCCGCCAAGCTGGTTCACTCCTCCGTGACCTGGAAGAGAGGTTTTGGTTAGTTTTGTTGAGGTGAAGGTAAGGAAGTCCAAGTCACTTGAGAGTTTGTAGATGGTTTTTAATAACGAAAAGTACTTTGTTAAAAGTGTTATAGGTAGATAAAATAGCTTATGTGTTTAGAGTCCGATAAAGTCATTATATGAGAGCGTCGGTGGTCTAGTGGCTAGGGCCACTGCCTTCCGTCCGGGAGACGCGTGTTCGGTCCCCACCACGCACCCTTAGTTTTCGAATTTTGAATTCATATTTACGTATATTCGACGCTCTTACGGTGAAGGAAAACATTGTGATGAAACCTGCACACTCCTGCGAAGAAATTCAAAGGTTGTTTGTGAAGTTGACCAACCCGCACTGGGCCAGCGTGGTTGCTTAATGTAACTGCCTACTTTTTTAGATACAGACTGATTTATTTTTTTGTACAATTTAGAGTACATTTTTTGTCTGTGTGTCGTCCCTAATGTTAGGTATAAGGCTTAAACATTTGTTGAATTGTAATGAATCAAGACGATGTCAGTCTTTTAGAAGAAGAAAAGTCTAATAAACTTGGTTGGCCTGAAACTTTAATATTTTATCTCTTGTTCAAATTTCCAGGGTAACCTCTCATTTAAGTTTTCAGAAAAGTTCTAAATCGGTCACAATTTTATTTCTAATGTACCTGGTTATCTACCGTGCCAATTTCCAGTATTGTACGAGAAAAAGTTCATAATTAATGAGGCATGAGCCGGTTGAATCGGGTATGGCTATGACCGGGTATCGAGCGCGCACCCGGGCGAAACCAGGCGTGCCGCGCGCCACAGAGCAAGACAGTGCGATCGATGTCGGCTGTATCAATCGAACCGGGGGTGTGTAGAACCGGTTGTAACAATTGACAAATATATTACGGAATAATTTAGTAGGTTTACGATTAAAAATTACGGATAATGACAATGATGATAATGACACTGTTTTTCAAAGATGTTTGTTATTGACTGATTTAGTTCATATTACACAAAGAACATTTGCTAATATTCTATGTTTTATGTAATTTTTTGCGGTTTTATAAAATCATCGATAAAATATAGATAGATAATTTAAAAATACCTGGGCAAGGTCACTTATACAATTTTGTATTTTCTACATGCAATATTAAAGTAGGGAAGTAAGTTATCACTTTTCGTTTCTAGAAGCGATACTTATTTAAAAACAATGCTTTTTAAAACTTCTCTAACACTTGACTGAAAGCAAACATGCAACGCAAACTAGTTAGGTGGGTTAAGCCAGTGGGTTTATAAAAAAAGACAATATTGCACAACATTATCTTTTTATTATGATGATAACCAAGAAATAATATTGGAAAACTTGTCTCCTAAGACTTAGATAAGGGAAGAAAAGTTCTTTAGTAGAGTAGAAGTTCTTTACTTTGCTCAATCTAATAATAACCAATAAACTACCAAATATCCTCTCACTTTCCACACACCTTTCAAAAACTGGAAATATCATGTTACATCTTGAGACCACTTTTACCCGGGTGGGGGAGCCACCGGGCGTGACAACCGGATCGATGGTCACGCCCCTGCTCGCGATCGATACCCGGGTAAGATGGTTTGTTTTGATTTTCTGGGTATTGGCTTGGCTTGGTTGACCGGGTGATCGGTTTGAGCTGGGTAGAGATTGTGGAGTACCTATGTCACGGAACCTATGTAGATTTCTGCTGTAAGACATTTCGTTAGAAATAAGCAGTGCCTGTTGTGTCGTTTTTCTATGTGATCATTTTCTGTTAACTTTATTGTGTACAATAAATAATAAAATAAAATAAAAAATAGATTTTGGAGGTAAAGTTTTTTAATGTTTTTGTTGTTGTTGTTTGTTTTATTGTGTTTTTTCTTTTTCTTTTTATCCTTTGAAAAGTTTTCAATGTTTAAGGGTGGGGTTTTTAGGAAGGTCGGTATTAGCGTCTCTCCTTTATCTTTATTTAAACAAAATATTATTATATTAGAATGTGATACAGTAAGTGAATAAATTAGTAAATTATTTATAAAATCAACAAATTCTAGTTTTAAAATGAGAAAAGCGTAACTGCACAGCAAATGACAGTATTTGGCAATAATAATTGACTCTATACAAAAAGTAAGAATAAACAAAATTTGATTTGTTTTTGGTTTAGGTACGAGTTTAAAAAGGGAAAAATAATACCTACATACAAACTTGAAACAAAGAAACACACCAAACATAACCTCAAAGTGACACTCAGGTAAAACAAGTCCGAATGAACAAGAACAGAACCTGGTAAATTAACCAGGATAAACCGGTTTCAGGCGGTAATTACTGTAATAGCGGACAAGATGGCGCCCCGGATATAACCGTAACGGCGACAACATACTGCGTGTAATTGAACGACTTTCTGGAGTAGTAAATAGATGTATACCTGGTATATATTTCGCTTAATATTATCATCTAACGATGGAACCGGACTGTGTTCAGATTAGGCGTTGCTATTGATTGTCATCTTCTATCAATAGCTACTCAGAAGCGTTCTAAGTTGTTGTGATAAAAGGTGAGATGATCATAGAATAGACATCGCAATCATATTTTGTAAGATTTTGTTTGTATTACTTATTCTCTGTGTTCAGATTAAGATAAATTATCTACTTTTAATACTAGGTATATATTTTTAAGGATATATTATTTGTTGTGGACATATTAGGGGTTGTGGCTGAAAATCAACGATATCTGATCTTCTGAGTATGTTGTATCGCAGCTGAGCTACGTCCTTTTTGCACTGCTGCAGCACACATGCATAACCTGGTGTGTCAGGTATGCATAGATATTTATAGTAAATACTAGTTTTGATTTTGTTATGTATGTGTCTGCAGTATCAAATAAACGCTTTATCTATCTATCTATCTATTTATTTTAGAAAACCCGCTTCATTACCAAATTATTATTATGCATCTAATTTTCCACGCCTAAAAAATCTCTCGTATTTTCAGCAGGTGTCCTCTCTTGATAAAAATATGGCGGACAGTGTTTCCCGGTAAAACTCCTGGTAATGAGAACAGGAAGTCACTTCATCCGGTGTTTCCTTATAGCCGAGTTTTAATTGCGAGGGGAGGCTGTTACCATCGTGTTGTAGTGGAATTTCTTGAAGGTAGGGTCGGGGTTATTAGAAAAAAATATGCCTTTAGTTGATGCGCTTGTGGCCATGTTTTAGTATCTTTATCTAAGTGTATTGTTTGTGTTAGGCCGTGTGGTGAAGGCAGAGTAGAATATATTTGTCACCAACCCCTACTCTTCCCGTGGGTGTCGTAAGAGGCGACTTAGGGACTACACATTGAACAGGGAACGGGCAGCAGCGCTCTCTGATACAGTAACCTATTAATCTGCGATCTCCAACCCGCCTGCCAAGCGTGGAGATTATGGCAAAACTCTCCACTTAAGTGGAGGAGGCTCATAGTCCAGCAGTGGACTGTAACGGGCCGTTGATGATGTTGATGTAGCATATTCTATGAATTATAAAGATATATATTATATATTTGGATGTATGGGGTATTATTAAAGATACTAACTATATTTTTAACAGGGCTTCCGTAACATCCAAATATATTTTCTCATTTATAATATTAGTGTGATAGGAAACACAAATGTTTCATCGTCTGGGGCTCTGGTGCAAGATTGTGCGCATTTTAACATCCCAGTTTTCTACTGTTCATCTTTCTCCTTAACGATAATTTAACGCGATTTAGATATTTTCTGGTGAATAAAAAAACCTTTTCTGAACTTCAAAATACTTTACCAACTTTGACAAAGCTCCCACTCAAAATTAGAATCCGCATCAAAAGTTGGAGCCCTCAAATGGACATCGCAACCAATTTATTCGTTGGAGGGGACCGCATCCGTTTCCTCTTGCAGACCATTTCAAATTTAAATTCAGAACGGCCGAGTTCCGTGCGCTGTGATTCGTTGAACCTTTCGATTGGTTCGCCATCACAACAAAGTATAGTATTAAAAGTTTGTCGGTTTTCGAATCTTCCTTAAAAAGTATCTTCAAAGTCAAAGGATGCAATGCATGTGGAATTTCTTTGGTGAGTTCTTCTCCACATAACCCGCACATTCTGTAATGAACTCACCCAAAAAAATGTAATGACGAAACTAAGAGATGTAAAATCCAAAAGTTAATACACTATTCATTTTTGATTCATTTAAAATTTGTACGTGTAAACTCTTCTGTATAGTAAAGTTCATAGACAAGATTCTATTCTATACCTGAATAATGATGTGTTATTCGAAATATTTTTTTAGGTTTCAGGCTGACAAGACAACCTTTCTTTCACTGATAGATAAAATAGAACAAAATATAATTTAATATAATATTTTTAAATATTACTGAACTACATAAATAATCTAATTATTATAATAGACTTATTTTTGGTCTGATCAAAATAATGTATAGAGAAATAAGAAGGATAAATAAAACCAACAATGCTTGTTCCCCAACATAAACATATTTTCTAGGAAAATTGTAATAATATAGTTATTGGACATGGTACGGTTTATCCTTTTTCATGGGACAACGGATCAACTAGATTATTTGCAAGGATCTAGTTTATGGTTTAAAGAAACACATAGTTTATTTCCAAGAGAATACCGAAAATAAAACGTGTGTGTCCGCGGAAGGACATATAGCTATCAATGATAAATAGAATAGTAGTCTCGCAGTTGAAAAAGGTTACTATAGAATATCTGATTACTTAGAGGACAGATGTCCATGGGAATAGATTGCTTGAGTGGCAGGCCTTTTCGATATTTAATTAGCATTAATTTTGTAATTTTTTATTTTTTTATTTAAAAAAGGAAACGCAAAAGATGCGACGACTGTGGAGTTTCTTCGGTGAGCTCTTCTCCACAGATTCCGCCATTGTGTTAGTGAACTCACCCAAAAAAATGTAATGACGGATCTAAGTGATGTAATAACATCATATGGAAATAAATTAATTTGACTTTGACTTTGTTGTCAATATTGAACGACGAACGATAATTATCAATGTTGATCAATTTGTTTTTTTTTTTTGACGGACCTAATCATTACCAGAGTGGTAATATAGTGGGCGTGGACTTGCGGGGGAGCAGAAGGCTCGTACCCCTTAGGAAAGATCAATATGCATTTTAAATTCACTATCCACCTCAAACTAAACACATGGAGATAATATAGCAGCAACAATAAATACCAACATCATTATTGATGAATTAATAATGATGATAAACTCAAGTGCAAGGACGATATGTCACGCTACAGTAGCTACCCCAACACAGCATATCAAAGCTTTTTAACCTGACGACCCTAATGGAATGCTAAGCAAAGGAATTTGTTAGCATTTCTGTTGGTATTTGATATTATGAATATAATTAATGGTAGAAAAAACAGGAATTTTAAAATGATGGCACTGAATTACCAATAGCTACTGATTGACTGACTTACAGATCAACGCAGAGCCTCAACTACTAGGTCTAGAATCTTGAAATTTTAACAATAGGTAAGTTGTAGTTCCTTAAACGAATGCTAGTACTAAGAAGAGATTTTCAGTAATTCATTCCCTAAAGAATAAAAGTAAAGGGGGATATGAAATAACGTCATTTCAAACGAAAACCACGAAGTTTGAAACAGCGGGAAAATAGCTAGTAACTAATAAACTGGTAGTGATTCGTCGCTTAGTAATGTTGCCAAAAATCTCCTTACAATTCAATTCTCTACTTTAGTCTTTTGTTGTTGGATTTGATTTAAGGTCACTGGACTAAATAACTGTTGAGAAACCTTAAAGACATAAAAATTCTCAAGAGAAATGTTGCAATGACTTAAATATGGAAACGAATTCAAAAAAGGTTATAATGCAAAAGACGTACATATGCCCCTTTGAAATAAGCGTTGATACTTTTATAGGATTTCACACATTCAATAACATAAAACTCTCTACCATATACTGTCCGTGATTGTAGCACTATCTCTTTATTTAAAAAGCGAGTTAAAGAGCATTATCTTTCGCTGTCAGATTGATCCATTATATTTATTTAAGTATTATATTTATTGTATTTTAAAAAAATATATTATATTTTATATTTTTGGGTATATATTTTAGTATCATATTGTGTTAGTTTATTTATGTATATTTACATAATATTATATAATTAATTCTTGTGATTGTCCTGTTCTTTTGTGTTTTATAAAGTTGTGCACGTTTTATCTGCGTCTTACTATCTCTTTTCTCTTCCGTAGGTCTGCTGGAAGATATTTCTCTAGAAATAAGCAGGCCTGTTGTGTCGTTTTTTTCAAATGTATTTCTATTTTTGTTATTAATGTGTACAATAAATCGTTACATAAATAAATAAAAATAAGGCACCAAACCTTAACGACAAAATTTTCAAATCGATGGAAAATACTTTAAAAGCTTAACCATCAAATGCCTCTACAGTCCGCATCAGACTGACATACCAACACATAGAAACACCCCGCGATCCCATGCACACACCATGAGTGGGTGGGCACGAACCATGACGAGGGGAGTCCTTGATCCTGGCTGCAGTCATTACTGCTCCACACTTTAACGGAGATTTTGATAAAATTGTGGTTTTGATTTGTGAGGTTGAGGCCGATGAATTAATTGGAAATGTTGATGATGGTTTTGGTCATGAGGAAGTTTTGTACGTATGCTATGAAAAATACAATACTTTAGAACGTGAATTTGTCATAAAAAGTATCTAAAATACAGATAAGGATTTGTAAGTAACTATAATAGAAATATCTACAGCTACAGAGGTAGAAAAAAACTATCTAGTATTTAAGGACAAAAAATTTAAGCAAATGACACCACATTCGACTGTATTTATGTTAGGTACCACTACCTTGTTAATAAAATTAAAAAGAAACATTGGAACTGGGATATTTTCCAAAATTAAAAGAATTAACTTTCTTGTGCATAAAAACTTCACTATTGGCTGAGCATTATTTTATAAAAAATTATGTATAATAGAAATACCCACAAATCATACAATTTGCAGCTTAGGGAAATATTAGTTGTCGTTTAGTTATAAAAAGCTAGTAAGCTGCAGCAAGTGCTAATAATACATGCCTCCTAGAATAACGATGCATAAAAAAAATCGTTTCATCAAACATCATCATCACTCCTATTTCACAACAAATAATTTTAGTTGTAATCAAAACTATGCCCTGCGTTCCGAAACGCGCTGAAATCGATTAAAACACCCGTAATTGCGTTCCGAATTACTGTCAACTGTCAAAACTCATACGTTTTTTTGCTTTTCTGATCGCTGACAGCGCTGAAAGTCTGAATCGGAATACGCCCATGATGTGCCTCACAGAATCCCTATAAGTTGAGCCACGAAAATATAATAAATTTGATCTTGCTTGAATCCTTATTTAGTTCTACCTACGCACATTTATAATGAATTCTGTTTGTAGGAATTTTGTAACTTTTCCATGAATCACAGCCACAACAGAGCATCGTCCGAGCGAGGAAGTGGCATTACCATAGCGACCGGATGCGCGCCCGACGCCATTGTCCCGCCATCTTGCTGTGGAAGAGCCCTTTTATTATCTGTGCCCAGAACTATTTAATGTTTTTAATTTTCTTTTTGCGGCCAGTGTTAACATAATATTTTTGTTTGCTCGATATTGCCACTGGAAATGTCGTTTTTTTAATGAGCTTCCATTTTCCTTTTTTCTTTGCACTGGCTAGTGTGTGCATTGTTATTCTTAAGGATTTTTTAATCCTTAAAAATAACATTATATCTATTAGGTATGTGCGTGTTAAAGACATTTTTCCCTTTAGCCAGCACCAAAGCACGTTATTACCACAAAAATCATATTATTTATTTATTTATTTATTTATTAGGTCACCAACACAGCGTACATTAAAAAAAAGTAACAAATATAACAGTCATGGTAAGTAACAAGCTAAATGCCGCTCCAATTATAGGCGACAACGACATTTACAAGAAAAAAGCAAATAAAATACCTGACTTAACAAAAAAAAAAAAATTATACCAGTAGGTGGAAATAAACAAAACTAGGGGAATGTGTTCAATACCAACAAAAATTAATAATGTCAAATCTTTTACACCCTGTTTCAGATAATACTTGAGAACTCTTTTATAGGATACACATTTAAACACCTATCAAGAAACCTTTTCTATATTCTTATTTTTTCTCTATTTTTCATTGATATTTGAAATGCAGTAAGTATTCACATTTCTACAGTAAAGATTAAATTAAATGAAACGTAAGTAATACATAAACACTTCTCATCAAAAAATCGAAACACCTTGCAAGTTTATGTTTTGTAAGGAATAACAGAAAATTGTGTATTATATTTAGAAATACATACAAAATATTATACATTTTTTCTGTTTTAAAAATGTTTCGATTTTCTTTATGAGAAGTATATACACTCACCGGCACATCTAATCGCCCACCCTTGTATTTCGGGTTAATTTTTAACTACGCTTATTGTTATACATTACATTTGATTTGTTGATAATTTTACGATAAATTAAACACACTTAAATAAACTTTAAATTAACAACTTTTTAACTGACATCAGCTGTAACTAATAGAATTATAAAGAATCACGAGTATTCCCTGAAATGAAGAGTGGGCGGTTAGATGTGCCGGTGAGTATATATAAATTATCAAAATTGTTTGAGAGATTATAAATATTTATCAATTTGTATTATAAATCTTTAAAGTTTTCCATACTTTGCAATCTTAAAGAGTAAATGATAAACTATTACAACGACTTTTGTAACATTATGCAGGTACGCTTTTAACTTCATTATATATCAAAACGATTTTACATAACCATGATAAATAAACTGGACGCAACTAGGTAGGTAGGTTACGACAGAACCACCTTTCTAAAATCTCCACATTTACCAAGAACTCGTTTCAAAAGATTGCCGTGATATATGCGTGCACGCCGACCAATCAGGAGCGAGCTTTGTCTGTGTGCGTGGAGGCTCGCGTACAGTGTGTGACGTGCGTTGGTGAATGCTAATGTGTGTTAGGGTTGATGAACTTTGATTGGAGATAAATCCTAGAGATCCTTAACACAACTGTTTTGTAAATTACTTAGTTTGTTATCGTTAGAATAACTTTTGAGTAAGTAACAATTTCGCTGATTAGCGTTGAGTAGCGCTCATGTCATGCGTTTACGAAAACTAAGCATCTATATGAATGACCAGACGAAAGAACGTTCATGGTTTTAATTTAGAACATTTTAAGCCCGTCATGAAAATGTTCCAGACTTCTGTCAGATAGAAATCGTTAAGCCAATTCAACATGGCTTGAAAAACTTGATAACAAAAGCTAGTTGATTGCAACCTGTGTTTCACTTATCACGTTTTAATAAAAAACAAATAACATTAGGCCAGTAAAAATGTAAGCACAATGGCCTCGATTCGGGGTGTCGTTTTTCTGACCAATTAAAGAGAGGTGATGAACGAATGATATTAATTTGAATGAATGATAACCTAAAATAAGGGCATAGCTGTCAGTTTAAGAGATTTTTAAGTCGCATGTTTTAAGTGTTCTCTAAAATTGTGCAATCGACACGGCCATAAGGTTCAAATTCGATGTTTGACAGCTCTAATATTAGGATGACCATCTCCTGTCCCTTTTCAATCTTTAAAAGGTAAAAAGGACGGACTACTTAAATTAAGGATTAGAGCGTGACATCCCGAATCGAGGCCATTATCTATACTTTCTAACTTAAGCATGTTTTTATTCGATTTATTGTTTTATTTCTACATGAAACTTCCGGAGAATTTATATCTCTATTTTTATTTTTAAACTTGTTTAGTTGTCCAAAGTAGATAAAATGAAAAACTGTATTATTAATCAATGTCAACATACTAAAAATATGAGAAAAATTACTACCTAGCTACGGAATTATTGTTTAATAATTTGGAATTTTTGTAATTTTTAACTAATTTATTTTTGTTTTGTTTTTGTTTTCAACAATAATAAACAACAGTATCTTTCGCTTCCATTAGGAAAATCAATAATTTCTAATCTATACACAGCCTTGTCTAAAGTTATCATCAATACAAAAGTTGACAGCCCTACAACCGTGACATATGAGACCACCTTTCAAATGTGTGCGTGTGTAATTTGTCTCATATTACATACAAACTTGTTCTTACGGCCTTTCAACTACATTTTCAACCTTACAACGTACATTTTAGAAGCGTTTCGAAAATATTTTGATGGTAGACTTTATTTTGGTAAATTTTGTATCGTACCTAAGCTGTAATGTCATAGTAGGTGCAGCATCTTATAAGTACTTTTGTGTTGTAATTATGTATGTCATGTCTATTGTATTCATAGTAATTTCGTGATCTATGGCGGGCTATGTCATACTTTTTTTAGGAAGCGTTTTTGAATAGAACGCGTTGAGATTTTTGGCGGTAATCTTATTGTGTTGGTTTAAATGGGTGCGCAATGTAATGAGTTTGAATTTTTTGTAAGAATAGTGGCATTAAAAATACCGGTAGTGTTTTATAAGTAGGCATAATTAAGTGAAGTTTAATGATTAGATGGAATTTTTCCATAATTTCGGTGTTGTGTTGCAATTTGTAACGGAGTTCAGAATCTAAAGTTTTATTTTATAGCTTTTAAAAAAGAACATCATTGTAAAGATCGTGAAGACAAGCAATTATAGGTATTTAGTGTACGTAATTAAAGGCTTACTACATTGTCTTTTCACAAGTAAGACCACTTTGTTGAAGATAAGTTCATATTTTTAATAGGTCACACGTTAAGTTAGTTCAAAACTCGGGTTCTAGCAGAAAACACATACAAAAGTATATCCTATTCTATGTCGAACTAATTCGTAAATTTCAAGCCTTCTTCCTACCTCCTCCCCCCCCCCGCCCCTCTTTCTACTTAGGTAGTCTATAATCGGAGTGTTATTTGAAGCCCTGCATATCCCAAAAAACATAAGAGCGTGATAAAAGTGAATTTGCTACGGACGACTGCTACGACGTAGCAAGCGTAGCGATGATGTAGAGTTTATAAAAATGTATGTTTTATGCGACGTTTTTGTGTCACCATGTTATTTTAAGACTGTCATAAGGTTTGTCGTAAGATTTTTAAATTTCGCGTCAAAATGTCTACCTACCAAAAAATAATGTTCGGAAGTTTAAAAAATTGTTCCATTTTTATTTATTATTTTCTATTTTTGCACACAAATTTTACTGTACCTACTTAGCTAAGAAAAACAAAAAAGACGTTTACACCAAATATCCACTCTGGGAGAAAGAAAGAAAAGTTTTGATGTCTTTCCAAAAATCCTGTTAACAGTTATAAACAGACTAGTAAAATAACAATGTAAGTAGGTATAATTTCTCTAGTGACTTTCTCGGCCGAGAGTTTCTGTATTTTGCCCACGAGCAAAGAGCTAGTATTAGATGATATTGCAAAAGCTGTAAAAGCTAGTTCAAACCGGACAACTACAGAGTAAGCTTTTAGGGCCTTTTCTCATAATAGAATTTATCTCTCCGCCTGTCCTATTGAACTAAAATAGCCCTTCACACAGCTACGCCTCCTAGGTTCCCGCCAATTTGCTACCATATTCGGCACACAAGACAACAAGACTCAATTAAAACAACGCATGCTCGCAAATTCGAACTTCGAACGCACTCCGAGCGGCCACGCCCCTTCCACCCGTCCGCCAATCAGAGCGCGCCGCTCGCCCTCCCGCGTCAACCTCGCCACGCCATTGGTCGACCCCATAACGATCTCGAATTTGGAGGGAATTTTTGGGTGTTTTATGGTTGTGAATCTCTGGGCCTCGCAGATGTGATGTTACGAGGTATTTTATAGAAGCATGATGGTATGCGGTTTTTATGTTTGTCGTTTGTCGTTATGATAATCTTGTTATGGACGAGGCGGCCGTTGTTTTAACATAATGACATTCGGGTTTTTTTTTTTTAAGGGTTTTAAAAGGTTTGTTTTGAATTTATTCCTAAAGAGTTTAATACTACTTACGACAATATTCTTTCTTATCTTTTGCCGCCAAATTTCTCTTTTTAGTTCAATTTTCAATACAACTTAACGTGCTTTCCGAAACACGGAAACATTAGGTGTGCTTTTTGCATGGACAAACAAGTGATTTAACCTGCAATATCCTGACCGAACTGGAGACAGTCTAACAAAATGTTTTTTGACCAAACCTGGAACCTCCTTAACGAGGCTAAGAAGGCTGTTACGGTAGTGAATGGCGAATCATAAAATGAGCATTGCACACTTTAGCATACAGAAGTCTACAGACCTTTATCAGACGACTATAAAAACAGAGCACTCATGATTTTCTTTCTGATATCTTGATTTTATGCATGTCTACTTAACTATAAATTTTACTAATTTTATAAAAATGGATTTATCTAGGTAGCGTAATACAGGTAAATAAGATTAGTTTCTAGGTAAACATACCAGTTTTTTTTTATTTACTTAATTACTAGCTGTCAACCCGCGGTTACGCTCGCGTTATGTAAGATTTTCCCGTGGGAATACGACTTTTTCCCATAAAATGTATTCTATATGTTAATTCTGGTTACAAACTATCTTCATTCCAAATTTCATGCAAATTCGTTGTGTAATTTAAGCGTGAAGGTGGAACAAACATCCAAACATATTTTAATAAGTATAATTATAATACTAGTGTGAATATGGGATTATGGGATTTAGCCGTGTGGTGACGGTAGAGTAGAATACATTTGTCACCAACCCCTACTCTTCCCGTGGGTGTCGTAAGAGGCGACTTAGGGACTTCACATTGAACAGGGAACGGGCAGCAGCGCTCTCTGATACAGTAACCTTTTAATCTGCGATCTCCAACCCGCCTGCCAAGCGTGGAGATTATGGCAAAACCCTCCACTTAAGTGGAGGAGGCTCATAGTCCAGCAGTGGACTGTAACGGGCCGTTAATTTGATTGATTTACGTGATATTTTGCAGATTTTATTGAACATATTTCCATCGAAATCTTTTGGAAGAATGTAGAGTCATTATAATTTTCTTTCATGAGTATTTTGATTTGAATAAAGTTTTAGGCCAGTCCGTTACGTTTCTTTCAATTTGTTTAGATAAAACTGTGAAAATGAGCGTGGTACTTTCGTCTTAGAAGGCAAATTAATTTTGTTTAAGTCTTGCTATAAATTAGGTAGGTATGTCTTTTTATCTACCGACTTAGTACTTACATGTGTAATATTCCATCATATTTTGATTGTATCTGTATGCGGCTGACAGATCAACACCGCCGCCGGCCCTCAGCCCGAAAAGGGCGGCAAAAGTCGCCTTGCTCTGCCCCTCCAGTTTGAACACTAATCACTGCACTACTACTCAATACTAGTTACTTTTTAAAATAATCACGATAACACCGAGTATTTTACACTTTAACAATCTTCAAACGTCATTGTCTTTGAGTTCGAAAATGGAATGCTTATTTTAAATTCAAAATTTTAGGGCGTAGCATCACCGTTTTGTTGTTTTATCGATATTTAAATTAGCCATTGTTTTGCTGTCTTTTTTATTTAATTTTTACATATTTTTACTATAATGTCTGTCAAAATGACAATTTCGCTTTTCTAAGCCACTGTTTCCTACCAAGTTCTCACTAATGACTGATTCTAAATAAGATCGAATCTTTAACGACTGATTGGTTCCCTCTCAACGAATCACAGCGCCGATTTTGAAAAAAAGAACTGAAATAGATAAACCGGATAAAAAAAAAAAGATTCACCTATTTGTCAAAACCACGATGGTTAATTTCAATGCACTAATGGTTTTCACGAAAAAACAAGTGAGCACCGTGAAAGTAGCATGAAAATCGGTAGAACTTCGATTGGGCTTTGTAAAGACGATTCGTTTGGTGTAATTTCGCCGGTTTTTGGACGATTTTCTGGTGTTTGACCACGTCTTTTCCGGTCGGATAGAGGCAGGTGGGTCTACTATACCGTATTTCTCACGAGAATGGACCTTTTAACGGCTAAGGTTCTTAATGAGGAAGTTTGAAATTATGACGTTTAGCTTTGCCCCTTTTTAGTGAGAAATTACTTATTGTTATTGTTAATTTTTTCGATTGTTACATTTTTGTTTATTTACTAGCTTTCTCACAGAACATTTAGAGCAACAGAGTAAATAATAATAACCATTACAAAAAAAAATACGATAATTAAAAGTAGATTAACATACAACTCTCGATATATAGTTTTGTATTGCAAGGTATTGTATCGTATATATAAAATTGTGTTTTTTTTTCACTTAAAACAATTTGTTACCGCTCATGAAATTTTCCCGACGGTACGTCAGTAGGTATGTAGGTACTGTTGCAAAAACTTATGTTACATTCTTTAAATAAACACTTCGATATTACGATCACTCACATTAAAAGCTTTCTTTAGAACACTGGCACATCACTGTTTTATTCCTTTTTGTAATCGTTCTCTTTTTAAATCAGATCGATTAATTCGCTATTTCCGTGATTGTGATTAAAGATACGTCTTAATCGAGCGCTGGATGGTTGGGTACAGATGGCCAGGTCTCGATTTTGAGGTATATTTTACGGTTGGTTCGTTCAGAATCGATCGATTGTGACAAGGGGATCAGTTTTCTGATATCTTAGAAGTCCGGCTCCGTGGGATTGTAATTACGCTGTTTTTTATTACGAAATATCTATTGGTATAAAGAATATTGGCGTAGTTTTTTGTTGACTCGTATGATAACTGAAAAAAGGAAATCAGTTTTCGGTGTTAGGTATACATTTTCATACTATTGCCGAAAAAATGGAATTAAAAACGTACAATCATGACATTAGAGTATCTTTTTTGTATCATAATTTGTAAAAAAAGGAAAATATCTATTATTTTGGTTAAAAATAAATTTTGGTATTTAAAGAGAATAGTTTTAAAAACACAAAAGCCGGTCTTTTAAATTATATGATATAGTTTTTATGCATTTTGATATATAGATTTATTCACACGATAAGTTTCTTATCTGCCACCCGACACCGAGTTTCTGATTTAGACGGGGCCGTATCAGAATTACATGCAGTATTGATTTACATACCATGTTAGCTGGTATTTCTTTATTTATTTACTGGGCAGGTAGAGCTTATAGGAAATATAAATCATTTATTCTACAAAACTCCATTTTCCGTTATCAATTATCATATTTTTATAAAGATTGTTATGTTTTCATGCTAATTTGAAATTACCGAACGTTTCGACACGATTAAGACCCAATAGTAAAAATAATGTACCGAATATTTTATTTTGAATTAAAACTTCACGCACCAATCGACACAAATCACATCACTATGTACCATCATATTTAAAACAACAGTTCGAAGCTCAAATTCGCGAATTTTCAAATTTGTAATTGGAACGCGTCATTCCGCGCCGATTCGCTCGACCGCGCGGGTCGCCGCCAAAATACGGTCTACCCGCACGTGGCTCCTCGCAAGCCCGGGGGTGCGTTCGGAAATCTTGAAGGGTGTTTTTTCCGAGGGCTGATTTTATTATATTCAACCATTTTTTTAGTTTTCATTTGTTAAAAATATGGCTAGAAGATGCAGGTATAAGTTTTAAACAAGATCAATAATTTTTTGGTTCGATTTCAAAACAATTAGTATTTTTTTCATGATTTATAAGCACGTATTAATATTACATTGCCCAACAAACTTGGCTCTACGTAACCGGTAACCGTCTGTTATAGTTGCGTGTTAATCAATTAAGATAAAAAGTACCACAAAGAAAAAGGACTGTATATATTTGGGTTGTTTGATAAATAATTATTTTCTAAACAAGCCTTTTTCTAAACAAAAAATAGTATTGTAGAAATATTTACTGACAAGATAAAAAGGGCTGCAATGTAAAGATAAATTGGGTGAAACAACGTGATAAATCTGATAAAGGCTAATTAAATTAAAGTGGTCAATTTGAAAAGGCTGATGAAATTAATAAGAATAATAAAAATTATTAAGAAGCTAAACAAACAAACAAAAAAGAGAAAAGGTTGTTTCAGGTGATTATAAAAGCATTAAGTTTATGTGAATAAAAATAAAAAAATACAAAATTAAATTACTTCTATTGTTTTACCTCTTTTTTTAAAGAAAATTAAGTTTTAATTACTTGTCTTAGGTTCTTCTCTTTCACTTGCTATTTTTTTTTTTATTGATGGTATTATGTTATTTGAATATAAAATAACCATTTTTTTTCTGTAGTAATATAGGTAGGTATATTCTTTAAATATTTCTTTATTAAACTTATAGTTTTCTAAGTCCAGTATATGAGTTTATAAAAGTTAACAAAAGTTAGCAAATTTAACAAAAGTTAGCAAATAAAAGTAATAGGTCTATAAAATTGTGACGCGAGTTTTCGAACGCACTCCCATGACGTCACAAAGCATCCCTACTGAGTCGTCCTCACTACGCCCTCCCATGGTGACGCTATCTAAACCTTATCTACTATTATCTGGAAAACACGACCAAATTGCAATGATAATGTCATTGATTTGATAAAACGGTGTATTTTTAAATTAAGTAAGCATTAAAAAAAATAACGTACAATTTTGAAATTCTGAATGGAAAAAATAATCACATGAATTTGTCGTCATTTTGGATACATACATATAAATTACTATTTTTTTCTATGTATTTGTTTTTAAGAACATAATTATTATCGTTCTTCATAAATAATATAAGTACCTTAGTTAAAAATTAAAACGTTGTTTCCAGCTCATAAACACCCCCACCGAGGGGCTCGAGCCTACCCTAGGGGATCAAACCCAAGTCAACCAAGCTGGCCCAGTGCGGGTTGGTTGGAAACAAAAAAATATACTTAATAATAAGATTTTATTATGTTTTCTCTAACTAAATTTAAAAAGTTTCTCCCATACAGGTTTCTCTCTTGCAACTTTTGATAAATTAAAAAGAAAAGCTTTTTGTGAACATATCTCAACTATTATCATCATCATCATCATCAATAGCTCATAGCCTACCCTGAATTAGAGCTATCAGGCGTTAGTCAAGCACGCTGGCCCAGTGCGGGTTGGTCGACTTCACACACAACTTTTGAATTTCTTCGCAGGAGTGTGCAGGTTTCATCACAATGTTTTCCTTCACTGTAAGAGCGTCGAATAAACGTACATATGAATTGGAAATTGGAAAGCAGATTGGTACGTGATGGGGATCGAACCCGCGTCTCCCGGACGGAAGGCAGCTCTCTAGCCACTACCGACGCTAATTTAACCTACGTGAAACATTGAAAGTGGTTTTATTTCAATGTAAAACAACCCTTAGATTTATGCTCGCAAAATAATGATGAGTTAACCAACCAAAACCAAGCTTAAAACTATTCTTCTGTCCTGCTCTGACATGAAGAATAAACGGTTGATTGAAAGAGATGGAGATATTACAGATTGTCTTTTGTGAAGCCATGCTTTTATAAAGACAATGTTGCTTTTGAAAGTAATTTGAAAAGTATTATTGTAATTGTAGATGTTTTAATAAAATATTATGTTTGACTAGACAAATAAAATAATGAACAGTTTTAAGAGCGTCGGTGGTGGTAGTGGCTAGGGCCACTGCCTCCCGTCCGGGAGACGCGGGGTCTATCCTCACCACGTACCAATATGTTTTCGAATTTCGAATTCATATTATGTACGTTTATTCAACGTCCTTACGGTGAAGGAAAACATCGTGATGAAACCTGCACACTCCTGCGAAGAAAATCAAAGGTTGTGTGTGAAGACGACCAACCCGCACTGGGCCAGCGTGGTCGACTTAGGCCTAAACGCCCTAATTCGGGGTAGGCTCGAGCCCCTCGTTGGAGACAAATAATTTGATATTTTAATTGCACATTGCATTTGAAAATCATTAGAGCGTAGTTTGTTACCTAAGTTAAGCTTAACGTGCCTTTCGAAGCACGAAATCATCTTTCTTTGCAGATAAACAGATTATTCAGCCTGCAATATCCTAACTAAACTAAGAAAAGTTTTACGAATATAAATATTGCTTGGTGACGTCACCGGGATTCGAACCTTGAAACCTTTGTCATGAGAGTAGAGATAATGACCACACGGCCATGGAGGCTGTATAAGATCGACGCTATAATACGATGCTATACTTAATCGAATGTTCCTAATGTGTATTGTGAATTGACAAATTGATTATGGTATTAGCAATCTATCAGAACTGAACATAATGTGAAGTAGATACCGAAAACACTAACACTTGCGACTGCGCACATTTTGTAAGCTTAGGGTAAACGCAGACGGGTTTCATTTAAATTGCATTCTTGCTGCTATATTGAAGTTTGTGTGCAATTAGAACCCTTAGTTTTTAGTACGTCTGCCTACGAAGCACAGTTAGGTTTATATGAAGTTGTATTTATCTATTCATGTATGAGCTGACTTATACCATACGGGCTACATTTAAATTTTTTCAAATCGGTGTACCTAATGAGTAAAGGGACTTACCATTTTGCAGTTCAAAATTGGATGATTTGAATGAATGGATGAAAAAGAGTGACAAGTTTACGAGACATTTCCATTCACTCATGAGACAAAACGATAATGGTGAACAGAAATGTTGGAAAAAGAAATTCAAACTCAAAAGTTTCACATAATATAAACCAAACAAAAATAAAAGGAATGAAAAAAGAACAAATTACGGTCTAAAACTACAGTAATTTAACTACATTTCAGCTTCATTTCGGATATAGGCAAGAGAATGCAGCAGTTCAAGCAACTACATTCTAGCAGCAATGTCTTTTGTGACGGAGCCCTAATAATAAAATTGTCCTAAGTTCTAATCTTGTGTGTTGTTTACGTAGATCTATTTTGCTATAGTGTATTGGATTTTGATGTATAACATGAGCGCTCCATTACTGCAGCTTTGTTGATTATACACATTACTTATCACAATCATGTTATGTATTCTATGTATAGGTACCTTTTAATTAAATATCATCAACTTCGTCCCCACCGAGGGGCTCGAGCCTACCCTGAATTAGGGCGATTAGACCTTAGTCGACCACTCTGGCCAAGTACGGGTTGGTCGGCTTCACACACAACCTGTGAATTTCCTCGCAGGAGTGTGCAGGTTTCATCACGATGTTTTCCTTCACCGTAAGAGCGACGAATAAACGTAACTATGAATTCAAAATTCGAAAACACATTGGTACATGGTGGGGATCGAACCCGCGTCGTATCCCGGACGGGAGGCAGCGGCCTTAGCCACTAGACCACCGACGCTAATTATTAAATATAATTATGTTGAATTTAGTAATATCAGGGTACGTATTAGTAAAGCTGGATATCAGTATTGATGAAGTCTTCGTCTCGTTACGTATACGCTTTTTTTTTTATTTTTACGAGTTTCCGTTTTAAATAAAATAATAATATAATTAAAATTAGATATGTATTTTTTAAAGTTTGTAACAAAAAAGCGAGTATGTTCATACGAAAGACATAAACGCGAGCGAGTTGTACATTTTCAATCACTCTTTTAAAAGTAAAAATTTTGTTTCCATTTTATTCATCAACGGCCCGTCACAGTCCACTGCTGGACTATGAGCCTCCTCCACTTAAGTGTTTGGTTTTACCATAATCTTCACGCTTGGCAGGCGGGTTGGAGATCGCAGATTAAAAGGTTACTGTATCAGAAAGCGCTGCTGCCCATTCCCTGTTCAATGTGTGGTCCCTAAGTCGCCTCTTACGACACCCACGGGAAGAGTAGGGGTTGGTGACAAATGTATTCTACTCTGCCGTCACCACACGGCGTCCATTTTATTACTTTTCCTAAATTCGCCATTTTCTTAAGTTACTTTTCTTGCAATTTTATATACATAATTAACATCGGACGTTTGGAACTTAAAAAAAGCTATCAAACCACTACTATATTTGCACCTCTTTCACCCAAACTAATCAACCCTTCAACAGTCCAAAATATAGTCACCAAAAATAAACAAGTAAAAATAATTTTAAAATAGTATACCATTAAAAATATCGACTTCCTGATCCCAGGTTTGGATCCCGGTGCGGAACTAATGACGTGACTCGCACAGGACAGGTTTTGACATTGTGAGAACTGGACTGTACACTGAAAAAAATATTTAACCTAACTACTTTGGCTATTTCAGGAATAACCAAAGTTTGACAAGGTTTAAATAAAGTTAACTTGATTTGAAATAAGTGATTTGTCTATAAAAGACAAAGGGTTTGGTTACATATTGCAAAAAGTTAGGTTGTCACTTTTTTGTGTTATAGGTTAACGAAAGTTTGGTTGTATATAAGTAAGTTTTTTTTTCAGTGTACCTATACATCAACGGCCCGTTACAGTCCACTGCTGGACTATGAGCCTCCTCCACTTAAGTGTTTGGTTTTGCCATAATCTCCACGCTTGGCAGGCGGGTTGGAGATCGCAGATTAAAAGGTTACTGTATCAGAGAGCGCTGCTGCCCGTTCCCTGTTCAATGTGTAGTCCCTAAGTCGCCTCCTACGACACTCACGGGAAGATTAGGGGTTGGTGACAAATGTATTCTACTCTGCCGTCACCACACGGCAAACCTACCTACACAGTCACCATAAAATTTTGTCTGCATAGGCCGTT